>LUCM01001514.1:487989-526104 GCA_008360955.1 Fasciolopsis buskii
AAATGAGTGCTCTCCGGCACGGCTTACCAGACCTTTCAAATTCAATAAAATGTTAGGTCGACGCCACAAGTGCTTCAGTCCAGTGTAAGCTGCTCAAACATTGGTTATACGCGTATTTACCTCCACTGCTGAGCTACCATCGTTCGACAAGAAGCTACCAAGGTAGGTGAAACGATCCACGATGGTCAGTTCCTTTCCATCTAACATCATCTTCACGACTACTGTCGTCCAGTACTGCACAGCTTCACTTTACACTATGAAGCTGCACAGCACACCTCAAACCGAGGTACAAACCTCGAGAGTCTGTTTAGTGCACGTTGTGCATGGTCCGCAGACTCGAAAAGGCACAACGTCATCTGCGTAATCTAGACCTTACAGCTTTCCACCATTTCCCAGTCCGATTCCTACATCTTGGAGATCTCCTAAGGCATCTTCCGTCACCTCGTCCATGACGACGTCGAAAAGGAATAGACGGGCGGCATTCTAGCGAAACATCGCTAGTCGTTTCGAATAAACTTAACAGTTCACCGTATGCCCTCACGCGACTACAAGTGTGCTCGCAGCAGGTTCACGAACTTCGTTGGCATACCCTTCCGGTGGAGAGCACTGAGTAGTGCTGGTCAATCCACGGAGTCGAAAGCACCTTTCAATTCGAGGAAGACTATGATCTTAGGGCGGCGGTGCCTGTGACACGTTTCGAGTATCTGTCGAAGAGTGGATATTTGGTCGATGCAACCTCGACCTGGACGAAATCCGGCCTGTTGTTCGCGGATGTTATTCTCGCGAATCGGTGTCAAACGGCGCAGCATTATCGAAGTTAACAGCTTAGTAACTATCGGAATTAAACTAATCCCACGATGATTGCTGCAGTCACTCCGTGTACCCTTCTTGAAGATGGGTATAGTCAGTGACTCACCCCACGATAACGGGATACGCTCCTCGTTCCAACTATCACGAAGCAAGGAGGTAAGTGATTTTATCAGCACTTCTCCACCCAATTTGAAAAGAACTGGTGGAAGGTCGTCGGGACCGGATGCTTTTCCCCTCTTCAGAAGCCGAATATTCTACTGCACTTCCACTAGCGTTGGGGGATCAAGTGACATCTCCCAAGGATTTACAGCTCCAGACATTAGACTAAATAAATTAGCGTGTGGCCAGCTGAACTGATCTTTGAAATGCTCTGCCCGACGGTCCAGTCTTTCCTGTCTGCCATGAATGAGCTCTCCAGTCCTATCACACACGACTTCACTAACCGAAGTTCGCCGCCCACCGCTGTCGCGTATAAGCTTAAACACTCTTTGACTGTTGCCTGAAGCGGCCGCTTCCTCCATCTCTTCGACTACCTTGACTCACTAATTTTCCTGGTCATTCTTAAGACTGGCGCTGCAACTGTCAACGCATCCTGTTCACCTCTTTGCGGTTAGGCAGCTGGCGTTTTTGCTCCACTAGACCCAGCGACGCTTGCGAAGTCCAGTGTCTTTGATGAACGCCAGATCTAGAATCGCCGACGAAATCTGCTGTCAAATGCATTGCCTGCTTGATTCGATCCCACTGCTCGTCTATACTGCTGCGCGTCGAAGTTCTTAGCTCCTCGAACAGTTTCTGCTCACAGCTATTGCGAGCAGCCGAATCAGACAGATATTCAACCGCTAATCGGGTTTGTGGCCTGCGTTGATGGCCTTTGAGCAGAAGCGCAAATCGCATTAAAACTAACACATGGTCCGACTCGACGTACGTGGTCCAGTATGATCTACAGTTCTGGACAGAACCGCGCCAACGGTAGCTAACTGCGATATGGTCAATCTGACTCAAAGTACCTGTCGATTTAGAGCGCCATGTCGCAGTGCGACGCGAACTGTGTCGGAAATTCGTACTTGATAGGAATAGGTTATTGTGTTTTCCCGATATCCGGTCGGTGAGCAGGCAAGGCGCACCACCCACCTAAAAAGGATTCCGATGCACTCAGTTTTCCAACTTGTGTATTATAATCACTTGCCACCACTAAGATGTTAGATTTTTTGCTCATCCGAACGAGAGACGGGCTCGTCTTAAAAATCGTCTTTAGCATGTCAGTACTTCAGTCCTTTTTTGGCGTACCCCGAGATGACAAATAAACTGCATTTAACACAACTATTCTTCCGTGCACCCACTGACCCCTCCAGCCTCGCGCTGTACAATCGACTGTTAAACGGAATCTAGTCTAAAAGGGCTGCTTCAGCCTTCTCACTTAAGACTATTCGTACACCGCGTTGACTCACAGCTTGAGCTGCTTTGTTTCTCGAATTGTGCAAGAAGTATCTTGACCAGACATTAGGCGTAATTAGTTGAATTACTCTACTCGAATCATGAATTCATGTTTCACTGACGCAGCAGTTTTCCCTCGGAAGTAATAACAATGTCAGAGAAAAACACGTCTGCATTAGAGTACGCACATTGAGGGAATCAAGATTCAGAGTCTGACGAGGCTCGCGAAAATGCCAGCTGGCAGACTGAAAACTACTTGCTGTACTATTTGACAATGGACGGTTTCGAGTATTGGGCGCGTTATCAGTGGGACCTTATGGGTAGTCAGACGGGGTAAAGTGATTTAATTGGAGACAGAAGAGACAGGTTGAATAAAGGAAAGAGAACTCCAACATGTACATGACCGCAAGGCAGTGGAGTATAGCTGAGTGAAAGCCCATTTTCTTGGACCAATTATTCTTCCACTCGTTTTCCGACTGAGCTGCCAACTCAGGTCGACGCCGGCCCTGAGGACAAAGATATCACTTTGTCAGACCTCTACGCATTGGCATTCCATGCATGACTGGATCTTCGGCTTGAGATAAACTATCCTGTTTTGCTCGTTGGATCGTGGAGGCACGCAATGCGTCGTACCTCGTCAAAGTGCAGCCTCGTTGTGACTCATCCAATTTAGTAAGTAATTCGAGCTTTAACCTGTGCTTGAGTTACATGCCTGACCCACTCACATGCTGCATTCGAAATACATTGGAACGATTCTCACTTCCCCCTCATTCTAGCCGACCCATTTTGGTTGAAGATCTGAAATGAATCTGATCACCCGGCTATCCGTTTGCTCATAGAACAACAAAGGCTCATTCTTCGATCAGGAGCGCATTAATGCACCTTGGTTGTGTCACGACTCTAATCCACAGAAATTGCTAGACGATTCTATGGTCTGTTACGTGTGCTGAAACGAACATGTCGGAATGAGCGCTGTCCAGTAACCTCAGGGTTTAGTTGCACCACAAACACTCAACATCCGCAATTTCGAAAACTAGTCTGGAGAATCAATTCAATTTGTATCAGTCCACCTTGGCTATAAATAGTTTAATATTAAAATGACCAAAAGTGATGCGGGCTTTGAACCGCTCATTGATAGGGTTATCATGAACGCTGGAAATCGCTGCAGTGAAACTGAATTCCTTCCTAACTGTCATTGCAAACAAAATACTAGTGGTGGAATTATCTCACGTAAACCGCCGAACTTTGAGGACATTGCAGCTCAGAATTGCCAGTCTGAATGGTTTTCTGCATCGCCATCTAATCAGCGTTCGACGAAATAAGGCACACTATTTAAGTGATCCCTTCGTGAGACTCTAATGAAAGAAATCAGGTAAGAAGCCAGTCTAATATTTGCTGAATATGTTTCGCGAATTTCTAATGTGGTCACATTTTCTGATAATCTTCCACTTAGAGGGAAGAAAACCGCATCAACTTTCACTACGTATATCTTATTGCGTGATTTGTTAGGCTCGACTTAAATTTTATTCTTAGGAATGCAAACCATAAGGATAGGAACATGTCACTTACCCGTCACTTGTTGCTGTTGTTATAACTCATTAAAACCGAAAATAATCCCTTTTCTTTCAGAATCGGACTGCTTGTTTATGCTGAAATTGATTCGCTGCTGCTGATCACTTTAAAGCGGAGTTTTTGTTTTCGGTCGAAACGGTGGACAAAGTTTGCCTGACCGAATTTCTAACCGGAGTGAATCGATCCATGGAGGTAACGCTGTTTCCATCACAGAGTCATCAGAATCAGTTATAATAACGGCACGTCCCGCTATTGGTCGGGAAAGACGGGGTTCTAACTGTGCATCTTTCGTCGTATTAAGCATGGCATGTTGCAGGCTCCTAGGCAGTAAAGTACCGGGTAATGAGCATTCCAACTGAGTACCAGGTGTCCGAGACTGGACGTCTGTTGAACCACCGATGAGAAGGCTGATGAATTCCGGGTGAGCAAACACTGCTCTTCCCCCAAGACACATATCTCCGCCCAATCGATCGTCTGGATTAGGCATCAGCAAACCAGCCATCAAATGGTGGCATCCAGATGGCAGTTCAGGAAAACGTTGCTCATAGTAACGATGACTTTGCATTTGACTAGCTGTGGGCAGCGTTGGATACTGGCCACGACAGAGTAATCGATAAAACAGCACACCTAAACTGTACCAGTCAACGGCATGCCATACTTGCACAGATCCAGCTGGACAGGTAGCAATTTCTGGAGGCATATGTCGACTTGTACAAATCACGTTGCCCGAATATGATTGGCCGAATCCACCGGGTATTACAGAAGCCAGACCGAAATCTGTCAGAGTAATATGACCGTCAGCATGAATCAGCACGTTATCTGGTTTCAAATCTTGATGCACAATCCCAACAGAATGCAACCAAACCAGTGCCTCGGTGATCTCGGCTACATAGAAAATAGTTTCAGAAAGTAACATTTTTCTATCCAGTGTTTGGAAAGCCAGACTAGCCAGATCGCCGCCGGCAGCTAATGGGAAGAGGAGACAATGATAGACCGTGAGTCGACCACGACGGGTTGAATCAGAATTGTTTGTGGAGCGTAGAGCCAGCGCACTTGTGCATCCGATTGGACATACTGTCGAACCGTTACTCAAAGACTGTGTATTACGTAGACTCAGTTTGGTGTGTGAAAGTAACGGTGTGATCAGCGGGTGCACGGGACCTTCATCATAAATATTGGTCCGCTGAGACCGTCTAAGCTTCCCGGACAAACTGGTGATAGAATCAAGCAGAGTTGAGTCGGAAAACCGACCGGTGTACTGTCGATTCATATGAAGATAGGCTTCCATTTCGATCCTATAAGACATCTCATGTGTTAAACATTTGATCACGTAAGACCACTCCAAATTGTTTTCCGATTTTTGTCGCGAAACTGTGCGTGAACGAGCGAATTTTCGGGCTTCTAGAATTCGACCATATTTTCCGACGCCGACTGTAGAACCAACTGATAAGAGATCAAAAGGTGCCGGGAATCGAATGTAAGAAACCGTATTCAACTCCTCAAAGAAGTTCATATCGTTTCTTCTCGGAGTTTTGCGATATGCGGGGGTATAAAATACAGTATTGTGAAAGAATGCACGGGGGGATAATCGTTCTGATGACCGAGGAGATGACAGTAGGCGAAAACCGGAAATCTGTTCATTCACATGATCACAGTCGAACGACGGGGAACGGCAATGGCTTTTGTTCACAGTGGTTTCAGAACAATTCGGACTGCTGCTGCTCGCAGAATCGATCAAATTGATGTGCTGATAATCTGGATATCGGTTTCCGGGGAAAATTCGACGCCCGCGAATCAATGGGGACGGTGGTTTTTTTCTAGCCATTTGCGGTGAAGAAGCTGAGCAGTAAACAGATTGATTGCCGGAACTGTCTGTGTAGCCTTCTTCTGGAGCCAACGCTTGTAGCAGATCTCGTCTCAGATTGAAAAAGGTCCCAGTGCATTTGGTCGGCGTTTTGCACAACGTTTGTTCTCGTGCTTGAAATCGTAGTGCACACATCGTGCTCGAACCACATTCAGACGGTCAACTGGTAAAATACTATTACGGATTTTCAGACTGTCAAACTTGACCGCACAATTATCGATCGCATTATTGTCGATCTAATAATGAGCAACAGCATACACTAAACAAAAGCAGACACACATACATGCGAGCAGGCATGACTTCACTGTATTGAGTTAGGTCAGTTTATTGTTGAGATTACATAATTCTAGCACATGAACGTGATTCGTCCGGAGCTGAACTTTCATCACGTGACAGGTGCCGCTGATGACGTAACTGCGAGAAACCGGCTAATGATTTAGCAAGTATACTGTTCGATAGAATAAGTCAGTTTTCCACAGGGTTTGGCAGAAAATAAAACATTTGGAAGAATAATACTCTGACTTTGTAAAACTGTCTGCAAGGGGTCGAAATACTCATATTGTTTTCCGATTTGACAACACGGTCCGCTGGCTACAAGCATGTTCCAGAATGAATTTATTCCGTATCCAAATGTGAATCCCTTTTGAATTTAACACGCTAAGCTCTCTCTCCCTTTCTGCATGAACATTTCCTAATCGGTGCGGCAACTTCAATTCCATAACAAAACGTTCCCGATTCAAAGTGACCGACTTCGATTGGAGATGCTAGGCTTACATGTTCAGTTGGACAACATCAGCAAGATGAAGTTAGGGGGTATTTGTGAATAATACAGGCGGGAACCATTTTGAACGAGTCACCAGCTAAAAATAATCTAACTAGCCTTCAAGCGGCCTCATAGACCCGGAGAAGTGCTGAACTGTACAAAGCTTATTTAAAGTGAAATAGTGAGCGTCTATCTCTCTTCTGTTTTGTTCATACGAACGCAATGTTGTTTTTAATTTCGTACTTTCCACATGCTGTTTTCTCCCTAGCACAACTCGACCATCATTCAACTATTTCCGATTTCATCTTATACCATATATCAAAGGTCAAACACTATTGCTAACTTGAGTGGTATTCAAAAAACTCCAAGGATGATCTTGCAGATAAGGTGAATGGTTGTCACAATAAAAAACACTTGGTTCTCAGCTTGAATGTCTGCGATTCGCGTACTAATACGAATCAGAAAGGACCGGGTAGCAGAAAATTCCTCAATATTTAAAGGGGCATATCTTCGATCTATCTTCGCGAGTAGTCGATATGTGCCAAAAAAAATCAGGAAGAATGCTAAACTTATTCCTATGAAAAACCACTGGAGATCGGAAAATGCCGTTTATAAATTAACCCGACTGAAGGCCAACACCGTCATCATTCAGTAAGATCTTTCATGTTTTACTGGACAAAGTGACCTCAAGATAGACTGTATCGTGTATGCCTCCATGGGTTCAGTTACCTTGACATAGCCCAAACCGACGATGAACAGCCTCATAACCATGGTTTCTTTGAGGAATGGTGGTTGGTTCTATCCCAACACTGAGTTTTAAGTTGTATTTGGACTATTGGTTGCGTCTTCCATCAAATGCAACTCAGATATTCGCTGCTAATCGATGCTCATCGGTGTGGCCTGGTATCACCGACATTCGGGCTAAAAATAATAACACATTGGCTTACGCAAATACGTGTGTTTTTACGATGATAACCGACACACATTTTTCGCAGCCAGCTTCCTCTAAATTCCCCGAGTGTTTCCAGTGATTTCAGAAAATCACCTACCTCAAATACGTGGACTAAGTACCTCCGAGTTATAGTTAACACAAGAAGAGGACACTGGTATGACGGAAATACCGAACCTACGAAACACGCTAATAATCATATCGGCACTCCTTTGGGCTAATGAAATGCAGTTCTGAGCAATACTATTTGAAATGGTCCAGTATTTCAAATACTTCTTTGTTTGTCGACTGCCGAGGTAAGTGAGAGACGAATACTTGACCCTTGTTCCCGTAGTGTTATGAGGTCGGAACTGATCACAGGAGGATTTAAGTATACCAGAGGAAAAAGCTTTTAATGGCGGTAATCAAGGATATATCATAAAATAATTTTTTGTCCTGATTGAGGGAAGTAAATTAACTTTCATTCTATTTACTATGATAAAGAATAGTCAAATATCTTTCTGAACATCCCCAGCAGTTCGTACTGTTATTTAGTTCTGTTCCGCTCTTGCTTCTTGAAAACACATAACAAGGTCGCGAGAGCTTGTTGAGGCAAAGTAAAATAGGGTCGCAGATATCCATGGGAAGCTTAGATGGCTGAGGAGGTCTACGCACATAGTAATACCGAAATCGAGTTGTCGCCTGATTCAGAACATCATAATTGTGGTAGAGTTGATTTATATCGGAAAACATGTTGCTTGGTGTTTGGGGATCGTCGGAAATGATAATCCATGAGGAAAAATCAGTGGTTACACAGCGGTAGGTTAATTTGACTAAAAATATAATGTATGCTTGGTGAGATGATGCTGCACAATGGTAGACCGATGGATCTTTGACGAGAACCGATGCGAAAAACACAGAACAGGGCAGCGAATGATCCTTGGACAATAAAGTATTGATAAAGAGACGAGAAGCTGCTTATCAAGTATGAGCAACAGAGAAAAAGCGTGGAAATGACATGGAAGCTGGCGGAGTTAATAGGTTTGTGCTTGATTGAACAAAGGGTGCAAAAATAATTCAGCCGTTTAAACTGGAATCAGCGGACCACAGCGCAGCATATACTCGTTAATGTCGATTATTATCTTTGGGTTCTTTTGGACATATTTCAATAGAAGACTTCACTTGATTTCCTAGCATTTCACCAGACAGCTTTAACGTCTACTTGGCTTTGAAAACCACGGTAGCATTGTGAAACTATTTCATCCTTGTTGGGTATCACCAACAGTGCACATTTATTGCACCGCAGACAAACCATTGACATTCGGACGTCATAGTTTATAAGACGGCAACGTCGTCACTAACTGGATTGAGCACGTTATTGACTTTCACGCATCAGAAGATGAACCTGTTCTTGGTGGAATCAAACATTAAGAAGCTTTGTTAGTTAGGATTCTTTCGGCTTGTGCGTAATAATCCTTGGCTTGCGTAACCCACTGATGCATGTGAGCCATACAACAGACAGTTCCTAATACATTGAATAATGTCATGGTCACATCTACGGAGAGGAGGAATGGCGTATTTTCAGTGGTTCCTACTGACGATCTTACATATTAGGTTAGATGAAAATCGTGCAGTTAACTGACCGTCGGCAGGATTGAAGGTTGATATTTTATTCTGGTTACCGTGGTTAGTCAATACTAATCCGATCGTGTTGGACAGTGACTGCAGATTCACGCATCCATCTTATGCTCGCTGAAGTTGCCGGTGAGTAACAAGAGGGTTCCCAATTCGGTCGAACTCGTATTGACAAAATATTTAATTTTCGACAAATCTTGGAACTTACACGCATTCCGTAGACTCAATCTCTGTCATCTTCCGTGTGGAAGCGGCATTCGATTCATTCGATCGAAAAATTCCGTGGCTCTGTCTCTTAATGAAAAGATGCCTCAGAGAAATTCGTTTTACTTATGCCATCTCTGTATTCGAATACTCGAAGCTGAGTCCATGCTTACTGCGACCTTCCACCTCAGTTCATCACGACAAATGGTGTTCATCAAGGTTGACCCTTTCATCCTTTACCTTCAATTTTGTCATTTGATGGCCTTGCCCTTAGGTAAAAATAGTGGCATTGATATTTGCTTAGACAGTAAACTGTCTGAATTGGAATATGCGGACGACGTTGTGTTTCTGCTTGGAGTCCCAGTTAAGTCACTTTTTCATCGTCCGAGCGTTAGTATAGTCACGTTTGATATGCTTTTTGCACATCCGAAATATAAAATGTCGTTGCTGGAATATGTTGCCTCGAAGCCAAATCATGTCTCTGGAAGAAAGGAGTTGGATGAACTGGTTAATTTTCATTACTTGGGCAATCACACGTCGTCCGGTGTTCTTGGCGCATACGGAAAGCTCAATTAATATTTACCAGTTTGAGACCTTTGTAGCATCGCCAAGACATGAGATTGTTGTTCGAACTTCTAGTGTACACATCAGCAATAAGGTCCGTCCTGTTTAAGGGGCTGCGAAACGTGGCCGTCGAGCAGAAATTTGTTAGAACTGTCAGTTTTTGAATGCCGTTGTCTTTGTAGTATTAGTAGAATACGGCGGAATAATTCTCTCAGCAAATCAGAGGTTAGCCATAAATTACTATGCTCCAGGGTTTAATCTTTTGAAAAAGCTTTTAATTCAAATTCATTAAGGTAGGTGAGTCATGTTTTGTCCATGTCCACGGAACGAGTGTCTCGTCGTATCTTGTTGCCCGAGGCAGGCAATAGTTGGAGGATAGGTTGAGGTGGTCAGTAGACCGCACGGCAAAAGCTATGAGAATCTTAACCCACGGTTTGGCTGTTGAGGTGCAGTTAGGCTGTAGAGTTGAGGTGCAGCTGATTCCCCCACGTCAGCTTTGGAGACAGTAGGTGATATGGCACAAGGTTATAGTCAGCAACGTTCTTGAACTTGATTTTTTCCTTTCAAATGGTTGCTCAAGTTGTTACCTTCCTACTGATCTTTCACTATTTTTTTTCGAAAATGAAAGACCTTACCTGAGTAGAGGTACTATGACAGCAACCAAAACTGGAACACGCTAGCACAAGGTTAATGATTGTTAAACTGAAGCTGAATTGATTATTTGTATTATGAGTCAATTTGTTTATGCTTTTTCTATTGTTGACTTATTATCGACAGCTGTTTTGCTTTTCATTTTCTAACGGTGTAGCCAAAGTGTCCTAACTAGTCGCTTTTATGCACACAAATGAAGACCCATTAGACTTACGACGATCGACTTTGCGGTAGAGAGAATGAAGAACCTGCCTGGTCAGAACAGTTTGAGGGTACCTGCTACAATACATCAAATAAATATTGAGGGTCGATCATGGTTCCATTAGGATAGAGTCGCTGATTGTGTCTATTCTCCCAAAGGCTAAACCATTTCGGATAATACTCCTTAATGTGCCGAGACAAACGTCTAATGAACTCTGATAGATTTGCATAGAAGTGACCGATCCAGACACTTTAACTGCCTCGATTAGAAAGGAAGGAAAAACTGCCTATGGTAACAACTAAACGATGGAATAGGCATAAACAAGTTGATCCTTTGCAATATTGGTACTTTGAATAGTAAAACGGAATTCCATGGACAACAGTGCAGTACAAATATGAACTGCTAGGACGTAGTAGATTTGGCCCAGGTGAAAACATGCAACTGGAAAAACCAACAACAAGAGGGTCGCGGTAGCTGGAAGACACTTTGGAATTTATTTGCGTGCATGTGTTTATACATACATCACAAATGGTTGTTTTTGTTGCAGTATCTTCGTGACAATGACATTTAGGGCATGTTTATACCTCTCGTCCGAGTTTCGACACGATCCGGATTTTACGGTTCTGCAGGATGGTCATAAAGAACCAAACCGAACCATATCCCTTGAATTTCACGTAGAACGACCAAACACTCACCACAGCACAGTGATTGGAGTACTCCACCTAACCATATCACACTAAAACTAATCAATCTTAAAACATCGATTTTCAGCCTAGCGCACTGCCAACCAGCTGTGCAATTCCCATTTATGAGATCTTTGAAAGCTTGAGTAGAAGTCACTGAAAACCAACTGTTTGCTGTTCAAAGTTTGGTTCCTAGTATTACATGGCTGTTCGCAAAGTTCTGAGAGCCCGTCTGGTTGACTCAATAGATAAGGTTTCATACTGTGCATACTCACAATGAACCCAATTTGGCTGGGTAAACAACTTTGCCATTCAATCTCCGACCAATTTGTTCTGTTAGCCCGCGAAAAATCTGCTAACATGCAGGGCAGTTTACCTTGCGGTTTATTGTTTGTACGTAGCTGACAGACAGAGGTAAATGTATGCAGTTCTTCTCTTCATTACACATTTGCTTTTGATTGTGCTCCCTGTTCCCTCTAACTCAGCAAAATGCAATATTTTATTTTTTCCTCTTGTTAACTCGAACTTCGGCGGGACACTGCTTCCGCCAAGGTTATCAGCACGCAGCATTAAGAGCAGACAGCCATTAACGTTAACTGACATTTCCGGTATGTCGTAACGAGCGGCTTTATATCCTTTGATCAACGCAGCTTGAGTCACTGAATTATTTACGATCCACTGTCAATCGTTCTGCATATACCGAAAATGTTACGTGAAACAATGTATCTATCAAAGTCGCAGCATTTCCAGTGGAAGTAATAATGAGCTGATCTTTTAATTTACTAAGAGCAACCTTGCTGAAGACTGTTTTCCGTAGTGGTAACATCTTCCTTTCAGTTGGAAATCCCGGGTTTGATGGCGAATATGCACCATCGATGCGTTCTAGTGGGAGCGGAGCTCGACTGTTGCACTACTCAAGTGTAACGTTGATCGGATGATTTGAGGTCTGTGCCTGGAAGTTGTGGTCCCAAGAGCGATCATCCAAGCATGGTAACAACGGTCCCACACAAAATTCGTAAATTGTTGTGAGATGCACGTCGTCACTCTTGTTTCCTCTTGATATTGCTGCAACGGTTGTATTCGTGTTTGTTTGTCTTTTTAGCTAAAGCTTACGTATAACATGCGAGGGGATAAATACAAATGCATACGCCCTGGTAATCTGTAATCATAATCAAAGTGTATGTGGAATCAAATTACTCGAAAACTTTAAGCTCCCAGTTACTTTGCAATTAGAATTCCCGGCCTAGGATTTCCTTCAATCAAAACCCGAAAAAACCGTTATTTGTTCACACTTGGGCCCGCGTACACTGAAATGATCAAGCGCTGGTAAGAATAACAGTGATAATAATACAATTTGAGTATGCACACTAATAATTTATAATAACTGTCCGAGGGATTGAAATAAAAAATAGATTCATTGACATCTGGTGATAGGAAACTGAGTGTGCATATGTATGAGACCGTATATGTCTGTGTATGTGTGTCGGCGTACTGTTGAACGCTTCACACAGTTCGAAATTCTTCGGTGAGAAATCAGCGAGCACACATCTTATGAGAACCCTGAAACAGTAAAATAAAAAAATATTCATTTACAGAATGAATCTTGCAATCCACACAAACAAAAACAAGGCATGCCTGCCTGTATGCAGTTCGAACCTTTTTCACCAAAGATAAAAACCAAACTTTTATGCACAATCTCAGCGGAGACTGGTGCAACAGTTAGCAAAAGCATTGAATAAATACTCTTAAGCATGTTTGGTTCTATGAAACCCGAGACTTTGTGGTCGGAGTTATTTGATAGACTTCTGCGACCAGTATCCCTAAGTTTCACTCACACGGAGTAGAGAACAAAAATAAGTACGAAGGCCTTTCGAGAGACTAGATGTGTGCCAAACTTGCGTTGTATCGCACACATTTTGTTTTGGTTAACCTAACTAGGTGAGAACACAATTCGCGAAACCAGACCGTCCTGACTGTAATCATACCAAATTATTTAAAACTCTAACATAAAACATGCACAGATCGATAAGAATCGGTGGTTTGGCCGGTCTATTCTTAATTGATAGAAATTAATCACGTGTGGTCCAATGAGACCATTTCGTTTCAGATAATGAGCACCAGTCACTCCACTGAATTCCGGCTGCAGTCAGCAGTTAAGTTTGGAAAACAATCCAACTTCTGTCTTTTCGTTATTGGTTACTATTCGCTACAGACAGAACGCCGGTGGGCAAGTAAGTACGCGTGTTCTAGAACAAATGTCCAAATAGAGTTGACAAATGAAGTCTTTGTGTATTGGACGAGTTGAGTGATATAAAATCTTATTGGTTGGGACTAGTTGAGACTCAGTATACAGTGACGAGCTCATTTGAAAGAAGAGTAACGAGGCTGACAAAATAATCCGGTGTCTTGTCTGTGGCGTGCATGGGTTTTCGCATTTGAGAAGACAGTCATTCCACCTTGGCGATGTATCGTTGGATGTGAAATATTCTCCTGAGATTTATTCCTAGGTTAATTTTCTAATGCTCGTCACCACGAACTATTAGTTTCAGTGTTAAAGGATCTCTGATGAAAAGTAACCGAGGAACACTGACCGTACGTTCAACGTCATCAAGTGAACTTTATGTTAAGCCCAATAAAGTAAAGAACCAATGCGTTTTAGAAAAATTTTCATAGATTTTTCTAACATTTATAGAATCGGGAATTTGTTGCTGAAAGACAACATCACGGGTAAACTCAAATGCTTTGTTTGGCGAAGACACTAGAAGATCCCTAATATAGATGAACACAGGGAAGGTAATAACACGGCGTCCTAGAATAAAGCACCCTTGTTGACAATGGAGTTTGTGATTGTCTTTGGTTTTTTGTACTGGATTCAAACAGTAGCTTCATGACTAGAAAATAAGTGATGTCAAACAATTGGGCGCATCAAGATTCTGAAGAACGCACGAACGAAATATCGAAACAAAGGCCGCGGGATATTTGAGAAGCGCATAGCCTACTCATCCCACAGAGCTGTTCACGGATTTGGTGATCAGATCGACTAAACAGACCAAACCGTTAAGGCTAAACCTGTTGGAAATACTAAAGGTTAGTTCGTTCAGGTGCTTCCAAAGAGGGATGAGATAAGATTTCCCAGTGACTTTGAGCACAGCACAAACAAGGATCACGAGACGAAGCCGGTTTACTCGGATCGATAAATTTGACTCCATGGTAATTTGAATAACGGTAACACGACGACTCAGACAGCATTAGAACGTTGCAATAGATATTCCTTCATCAATGTGGTAACCGGTGCGGTAAGCTGGGAAACACCGCACTTGGAATTCCCCTGAGGGCAGACATTAGAGCCAGCATCGGATGAAATATTTGGATAAACAAAAATCATAAAAACGTCTGGAGTAGACAAAGGCGTCAAGAGTGTGTAAAATCTTCGTGAGTGCTGAGGAGAACAGTCATTAGAGGGAGGTATAAAGGTGGTGTTAATGGGAACCACTTTAATCTTATCATTTGTGTATTTGATCCCATGGATTCTTGGACTCGTTTAGCGAAGCACCCATCTATTTACTTTGGCCATGGAGCGACTGAGAATATCTATTTACCCTTTAAATTCGGGATAAACTGCAGGAACTAGCGATGAAACCGTACTATCGAAACCGAAAGGAGACTCAATGAGGAAACGGAAGCTGAGGACAACGCCCGGGGCTTGGTAGGCGAATGGGCAACCTGGAAGGATGAAAACTTAAAAGAAACACCAAAAAATGGCCACATCGCCAACGGAAATGTGAGAGGAATAATTATAATTACAAATTCTACCCCACCCGTCGGAATGGCCAGTCCTAAATCAATGTGAGTAGAATTCTGGACAGTTGGCTATGCTGCCCATCACTGTGTCAGCGCAATACGTTATTTCAGTACCTTCCATTGTTCTAGTTACTGGTTTATTAAGAGTTGTCTTCAAAGTTTTCCGGCGAGGTATCCGACTGCCTGATGCCAATGTACTTCTAATTTGACTAGAGTCCATTAAGTGGAGACAGCGACCTATTTTCCATTCACCGTTTGCTTAGCGCGCCATAAGGCGCCGGAAACAAAGGCACACAGTAACCAGGTATTTGTGACTAGAACGTGACGTCTCGATGAGTGAACTCGATGCTGGACTGGTTTATAGCTGCCTGGTCCAAAAACATGGGCATGCTTCTATTGTTAGAGAAAATTAAAAACAATAAATGACTTGAAAGTAAGTACCTCATGATCTTACATATCTACTTCATCATCAACAGAATGCACCATTACATCCAAATGCTGACACCCTTTGGCCTCCGATGGGATTCGAACTCATGCGTGGCACCGTTTTAGCATCACGCGTAGTCTACCAACTGGGATACTATCCAACGTCGAAATATGTTTGGAATTGTTACTCGAATATCATTGATTGACCACGGAAACGGAAAAAAACGACGTCCACTAGATGGGGATCCCAGTGAATAAGCTAGTGTTCTCCCGCTTGTACTCACGGGAATGTTTGGCTACTGAGACCTATGCTGCAGTTTTGATAATCTTGAGGAGTCTTTGAGTTCGAATCCCTCAGGAGCCAACGAATTCTCAGAATAAGCGACACTAACCAAACCTCATTCGGTAGCAATATAAAAAGAAGAAACTTACGAGATGTAACCGGGTCAGGAGCAGTGATAAGCCAGTCTAAAATTGTTTCTTTTCCGTAGACCGCAGGGTATTGTCCAGTCGTTCCCTAGTTGGATGATCACGATCATCATCATCATCATCGTTCAGCGTTAAACAGCAAGGCAAGCCTCACTGACCACTGCCTTTTCCCAGAGTTAAACGTTTAAACAAAAAGTGTGAATATCCAAGGCGAACAGGGAGTGGACCCACACAGGCGGGAAATGATAAGACGCTGCTGCAGCCAACACACGAAACACAGTATATCTGTACAAACGCACTCTTTCAATCACTCTGATTCGATAAAAAATGACGGCACGATCGCCACTGTTCACAGTTCACTGTTTATCCTTCAGTGTCTCCAGCCAGTTAGTTGACGGGTCATTTGGACCCCAACCACGAAGACATGAGACACCTACTTTACCTAAGTTTGCTGTACATTTTCTCATCCCGCGTTGCCACGTCATCTGTTGACCTCCACATGGCTTATTCCATTCCTTGGGAGGAACACAAAATAGGGCATGGTATGGTAGACGAGTGTTCGACACACGCAACACGTGACCCGACTAGCGTAGTCTACTAAATTTCATACGTCGAAACAAGCTATTTTCAGAAGTGGCACCCAATACCAGATTCCTAACCTCAATATTACTCACCCGGTCACTCCATCCAATCCGAGCCATACTACGTAAACATCGGTTGTCGAAAACCTCCAACCGACGAACATGGCCCACACGCATAATCCACGTCTCGGAACCGTACGACAGAACTGAACGCACCGCAGCACAGTACACACGACCTTTCAAATTCAGTGAAAGTGCTTCAGTCCAGCGTAAGCTGTCCGAGCCTTCGATATATGCGTGTTTACCTCCAATCCCGAGCTACCATTGTTGGACACGCAGCTACCAAGGTAGGTGAAAACGGTCCACAGTCGTTATTTCATCTCCATCCAGTATCAGGTTCGGCGCTGCTGTCGTCCAGTCTTGTAACAGCACGTTGCACTTTGAAGGTGCAAAGCACATGCCAAACCGAGCAACCGATCTCAAAAGTCTATCTAGTGCCCGTTGTGCATGGTCCGCAGACTCGGACAGGCAGACGACGTTGTCTGCGTAATCTAGGTCGCATAGCTTCCCTCCACTTCCCAGTTCCACTCCTCCATGCCGGCGATCTCCTAAAGCATCTTCCACCGCTAATGGTTTCGAATGAACTTGATAATTCACCGTATACCCTAACGCGACCATCGGTATGCGAGTGCAATGTTCTCAACAGGTTCCATTGAACTGGGCTGAGAAGTGCTCTTATTTGTCCCATTTGCATGACCTTTAGGCAGACAGTGCACGGAAAATTGCTAAACGATGAATTTTCCCATCTTGCCTTCACCGAGAGCACGGGGTTCGTGACGTCAAGGAGTCAAACAGGGGAACTGAGTTCTGTTTTAGCTGAATTAGTAAGTTGGCTGAGGTAGACACAACTGTTGGGAAAGTAATAGGCTGACGATAATATGCAGTTAAAGTGAACGAGGGCTTGATATAAGCGGTCAAATGTGCCTTTGATATTCCGGTAGAAAATCCTTTCAAAAATGCAGCAAGCATCAGATTTCTCTCAGTTGGTCTCCATCGCTTCTGTTGGTTATTTCATGGGTATGCGAATGAAAGGGGTACACAAACGAAAATCTTTCCACAGAATTTGCTTTTGTTCGCTCTCCTTTAAGTTTTTCAAAGGATCCAAGGTGTCCATCGTTAGAAAATTATTGCACTCTGAGATGCTTCTTTCCAATCGAGTCGCTAATTAAGGAAAGCATTGGTGGAAATTAGATGCCTGTAAATAGGAGAGACTCTACGATGAAGTACCATTCCCCGTTAGGTCCAAGCTAGACTTACTTTCACACCAAAGATGGCCGTCTTTGATTCAAAACGTCTCGTGTGTGAAAATCTCAAATGAAAATATAGTTCGACAACGTAGGCATTCATAAGCTATGCTAAATCAAGCTAGTCATCCACTCCGTACGTCACGATCGTATTGTAAACAGACAGCACCAAGTCACATGCCTATCTTTGATTGTTTTATTAACTCGGATAATCATGTGCTCTCTTTGTCTCTGTCTGAGAACGCATACATACGTTGGATAGATATTATATCGAATAGTTTTCGGTTGCTAATGTGACAAATGATTTTTAGCGATTTACTCAGACGAAAAAATGCTTTGTGCTCCACTTAAGTCACCAACTTGACCACTGAATTGGAAAGATTCTGGTGGATGACTTTGCTGATGTGATTTACTCGCGAATTGCTTGCCGCAACGACACTGATCTATGCTCGGTTATAAGGCCTGTCTATCCGTTTTTCGAATTTGGGTGGCTTGGCTGTCAGAATTGAACTGACAAACGCGTTCCAAATGGGTGTGAGGAATGACTCTTTCAGTTCTCATAATTGTATCCAAGACGCCATAGGTAAAATGACATGCTTGACCGCAATCGACGGCCCGCTGGAGACATTTTTTGAATATGCTGCTTACATCATCAACTCTGTAAGACGACTGAAGAAGTGCTTTCAGTTTTAGACCTACTCTTTTTCTTTGTTCTTGCCTGTTTTTTTCTCCGGCTAGCTTCACAACTCACGCTAATTCCTCACAAGCTGGTCCCTGTTGACTACATTCTATTGTTTTGAAGAACTGAAGACATTTGATCGCATTTTCTTTCTACTTATTGACGTTAACCGTCTACAAAAATATAATTCGGCAAACAACGTTTGTCTGTCGTACGTATTTTGGTGGTGATCAGAAATCTGCGAGTCAAGGAGCAGCTGAACACCGGCAAACATTTGTTCGAGACTACCAGCCAATAAAGGAAGGACAAATAGTTTGTCTCTATCCGCAGTTTTAAACGAGAACAATAAACTTTCGAATATTGTCAACCACACTTAATCTGGTGCAAAATTAGTAAAGTCGTCTTTTTGCTAACAGGTTCCAATTTTTCTTCCTACGTTCTCACACTTATCCCAAATGGGAATCCACTATTTAGGAAAAAGCAAAATTGATGAAACGCCAAAAACCGGAAAGAATTGGCATCAGCCACTGCTGAGATTCAAGGCTGATTCGGGTGATTTCGGCTTTACGAAAGCATATTTTCGTAAATTAAGTAATAATGTGAGTCATCTGTCACAGAAGTTGCTTGCACGCATCGGCACACAAAAGCACAAATATTACGATTAATGGGGTAGAGCTATAAAAAGGAAATCAGGATTAGCGGAAAGTGCTAGTCAGTCATTGTAAGGCTTCCTCGTCAGGCAAACTCCGCCACAAATCCCCTATATTCAAGTGGTTCTTTTAGAATAAAAGAAAACCTCTCTTCATTTGGTAACGCACGTACTGTGTACTCACATAACAGTTTCATATCCCAGAGGGAGCGGCGGTGGTCAAGCGGCCAAGATCGCGGCGTTTGAAAGTGAGGGTTGCCGGTTGGAGTCCTCCTACGGTCAATCAACTTTACCACTTGGCAACCCTTTGTTGACCGGAGCCCCCTCCCGGAAAATGATGTGCACTTTCTTTTCGTTAAAACCGAAGTAAAGATAAAAAGTGTGAACATTTTTCTCTCACGATGATCTACTACTCTCGAACGGCACACGCGAAAGAACCAAGTCGGTTTCCGACTTGGTCGGGGTTGTATCAGCCGAATCCTCTGTATGGGATAGGTTTTAGGATACAGACAGACATTCCATAGATCTACGATCTCCGTCATCCACAAACTGGAACCGGCATTCGATTCATATGAACGTGCCATTCTGTGGCCTTGCTCTTCACCAAACGGTATGACAGAAAAAAAGTTTCCTGTTCTCCAGTAGTTGCGTGCGGAAATCCGAAATCGAGCCCGTGTTTACGACAATCTCCCATCCAAATCCACCACGAGAAGTAAGGTTATACATGGTTGTCTTCTTTTATCTTTCCAGTTTTGTAAACGATTTTAGAAGTTATAGCACATTTATATGAGAGAAGTAACACTGATATTTGTTGAAATCGAAGATTTTTCGATTTAGCACCTGCGGATGATGCAGTGCCTGTGTGTGAAGACCAAAATCAGCGACAGGATTTCCGCAATCGTCTGAAAAAAACTGGACTTCTGTCTGGAAGACATTTCCCATCTCCGAAGCTTATAATGCTATTTCAGGAATGGATTAGCTCGAAGCCGAATCCTGCTCTCAGAAGAGAGAATTCGGATGAAATTAAGCTTACTACTTGGTCAATTGCACCTCATGCATCCAGTGAAATGTCTTCTCACATACCGAAGGCTCGATTGGCAATCACCAATTTGAGATATATGTGGCTTGGGAACGGAATCTGGTTATCCATCAAATATTGAGTGTACACAATAACAGGGACGTTGTTGATGCTATGCTGCCCAGAAAAATAGCTGCCGAGGGCAGAAGACGTGTAAAGAATGATGGTGTCTAACCACCGTTGTCTTCGTCGTACGCATAGAACATGTTGGGATCATTTTGTCAGTAATTTAGACGTTGGGTTCAGAAAACCGTGTCACATAGCCCATTCAGCCGAACAGGCGTAGAATTTAAACAGATTAAGATGGTTATCCGCAATGAAAACCAAAGCAACTTAGCGCAAGACTAGCGATTGTAAGAACGCAGATGATCTGTGAAGAACAGGAAAGCCTAAATATGAGTGGATGGAAACTTTCCAAATAAACAAATCAGACTAACCTCGCTTTCGGTTCAGAAAAGACGTTCTTTCATCACGGGACCGTTGGAAAAGAACTGGACTGAGCTTCTTCTGGGTTCTGGGGTACCACCTAAATCAAGGAATTAGTGTTCACCGGAGTATCCATTTATCACGGCGATGGAACACCAATAATATTTTACTATCTACTCGGTTTCAGTGTAGAGAAGTGTATATGATGACCATGAGCTTCCAAACAGAAACTGATGTTTTCTCCACTACTAGATATGCAAAGTAGTTTGTCGGTACTATGGTTACCGATGCCGTTTACTAGTGTTCCATTATTTGCAGAGGTAAACAATTGATACGGGAGAAAATATACCATCAAATCGCTCATCCTTCGTAACGATATTCACGGAATGAACCATAATAATATTTGTCGATCTAAGCTGCGGTCAATGAGTTATTCGAGAAGGAACATCATCTCCCGTTTTGGAGTTGCGGATTTCAGGCATAACTACAACTACGATCACACACTAGTTCCAGTCTTAAACTGGATGCACTAAGTGATACTTTCGTTGGTCGTTGATAATAGCTTACCGTAATAATGTTGATTAGTACACAGATTGCCGGCACGAACGACGTCTTGTTGTGGCAGACCAGACAGCCTGTTCTTGATATGCGTTATGTGAAACCATTTTCTGTCCTGAATCTCCATAATCGCTTGTGCAAACACAGTGACAGTTATCAAGAGAGAACCCAACTAGTCTACCGCAATAAACCAAGTTGAACCAAGCAATGTTCTGCACTAATTTATCACAGTCATCCAAATTGTCATAAAGACAATTCTTTCTGTTCCAAAGCAAATAGTTCATCCTAGAACTTTATTTTGAAACTTACACAGCATACGAAAGTATTCGAAAAATTAACAACGCCCCACAATCGCTTCATTTCTGCTCAGAATTTATGCACGCGCACGTAATAAGCCAAATGTTGTTGGTCATGAAGACCGTATGGTTTGCATCCACGTCCCCATTTGGGGCGGAGGGATGAACATGATCACCTCGGGGGTCACTGATTGTGAATGGCAATCTCCTGTCACCCAGGATCATAACCACGAAAAGTCTCCTGGATACGTACTGAGTGTGATGGAAATGGCCTTCGGAAGTGTCAGAGCGAATATGGCACCCGAGTGAATGCGATCATTGAGATATCAGCCAAGGAGGTTAGGGGTTTAACAGGTGTATTCACCCTCGCAAGATTACTACATATCGGGACTTCAAGTCTCGTGGTCATATTTACCAGCGTGCCTTGATAGTGCAATAGACTTTTGGACAGAATGGCGTTTGTCATCTACTGACGGCACTGATAACGCTCAGACTTCCGCCAGGTAGAGGCTGTGGATGGTTTGAAACATTCTTAATTGAATCAGCTGATCATCTGAAGTACACTTCCTCTGAAGCGACCAGAAAATAATAATAGGCTGTCATCCATACCAGTAATTCCGAATATTGTGTAATTTACGCCAAATGCCAGAGCGATTTGAGATTTCCAACTGCTGTGCCTGGCGGTGAATGTCTCTTCTGTCGCCCGGGTCTACTGATGCCTTATGTGTTTCGCTACACTATGTCTCAGGATCATGGTTGTCGATTTTCTCTCAAATTAGCAATGACATTAAACAAACACACTCGCTCTCATGCACACGGTCACTATATTCACTTGAAAAGCCATGAATAACACGTCACCTTTACTAACATTCGCGGAATGACCCAGTTTATTCAATCTTCTTATTTTGTTGGTCCATTTTCGACCGGAACTCAAATCTGCCTTTCATCAGATACCATATACTTTCAACTTCACAACCACACTTTTCATTTTTCCATTGCTCTCCAAACAAATGCTTGTGTTTTTGTTTAGCATTCAGCTGCCATCTGCCGAATACCAAATATTGACTACGATTTTCAAATCTTGTGGTTGAAACTCTAATTATCTTTTTTCAACTATTACTTTTATGTTGCTCATCGTTCACCCATCAGTGATGATTTCTTATCTTCAAAAAGAGAACAATTGCTTGTTACAGACCCTCCATTTCATATCATTATCTTGGAAGATTTCAGTGCTCACAACCGGGAACGGCTAGTGTACTCTTCTGGCACCCTGGCAATGGGCCTCGAAGTTCAACAATTCGTTGGGATTAATCATTTGTCTCGAATAACTGTCAGCTCCCGCACCTGTACCCAATCAGTCTGGCAATCATGCTCATACTCTCGAGCTCATTCTCGCTTCTGCTTCTTCAGTGCACTTAAATGTCCCTTTTCTTTCCACTCCTGGCTTACCAAACCGCTGTTTTAGCTCATCCTCCGTCAGTCTTAGCCGCAACAACCGTCCGCCTTTCTCAAAACGCACATTTTGGTGCTACCAATCAATCAACTGAGACGACTTTCGCGACTGACTGGAATCCCAGTTGCTTAACTTCTGATGTCTCATGTCTGTCTCTAACTTCACAAGCATTATTCTTTAACGGATGAACGTTTTTATTCTGGACTTTTCCAAGCCCGAAAATCCAAAATCCCTGGATTGGTTGAACCACGACTGAAGTTCACTTGAAGCGCACGGCATTTTGCCACTGACGCTGCTGGCATGCTACTGCCTCCCACCGCTTTGTACAAGACAGAACAAATGCTCGTCAACCGCACGATAGCCAGAGAACGTTTCGCCTATTGCAAAGATGAACTTTCGGTGTCATCCACCACCCGTAACCAAGCTTGTTAATCCCATGAGAAAGTCGTCTAAAGGAAAATTTCTGCTTCTCCAATTGTTTCTTTGGTGATCTACTTTTTGAACCACACGAGAACGTTGAGTAACTTGTCTCCAATTCTACTTTATCCAGTTACTTCCTTCTCCGTATACTTTTGTTTCCATCGACTACTCTTCGAAACCATTATCTCTGACCAACTGTGGTCTTTTCCCAAACACAAACGACTACTGAGCAACGGTCACTATGGGTTCCGACAGCGTCGCTCCACCGGTGATCAACTGCCTCTAGTCTCTCACTCCTGTCCGGCCAAACTCGATAACCATACTTGGTCTCGCTCGATATCTCTAAGGCTTTCGATTTGGTTTGCCATAAAATCCCATTGATGAAGCGACTCGTGGCTGGGTTCCCTTCAGTTCCCTTACCGTGGACATCAAGTATCTTTACTAAGCGAACCAGCACCGCTCATGTTGGTCGGAATGTATCCCAGCTATTCCCTAAGGTTTTGCACACGTACCCACTCTCTTTCTTATCAACGACTATCTATCCAATACATCCACTCCATCCCTTTCCTTTGCCAATTATTCCACCTTTCATTGTTCACATTCCTATCAGGCTCATCGGCATGGAAACGCCAACGCGGATCGCGGCCGCGGTGTCTCAAGTGTGTTGCTGAATTCTGATCTTGAGCAAATCCGCTCCTGGGGTTCCCGTGATCATGTTGACTTCAGTGCTATGGAAACGTTTCTTCATTTTATTTCCACCAAATATCTTTTATTCAATCCTCGTCTATATTTCGAATCGGCCCATCTACACTCCACACATCCTGTCTCTTTTCCTTGTTTAATTACGATGTTTCCATCATCCTTGTCTCTTTTCATATTTCAGCTAGCCTGCTGTGTTGCGCACAGAGTTGGTTTTCTATTTCGCACCAGATGCTTCACTATTCCTACCAGCATTTCTGTATTACATCTCGACCACATCCGTCCCGCATTACAATACTGGGGCACGTGATGGGTGGAGCGTCGTCTATTTGATCGGGTTCAACGCAAGATCATCTGCCTGATAAGTGGCTCTTCCTTAGCATGCAGCCTGCAGTCTCTAGTTAGTTATCCGACGGCTGATTCACTGTCCCTTTTCTATCGGTGGTACTTTGGCCTTTGTTCTATGGAGCTTTGTTAATCAGTTCTTGTATCTTTGACCTTCGCTCGCCTATCACACCCTCCCACTTCTAGACAATGTTACCAGGTTTCCATCCGGAAGTGCTGCACTTTTCTCATTCAGTCATTTTTTTCCCTAGAACTTCCAAGTTCTGGAACACCGGCCGTTTTTCTGCTTTTCTACGCACGGAACTTCTCTCCCACTAAAAGCAAAGTCAAAAAACGAGTTCTTCCATGTATTTTCTCTCTAGTTCTTTTTACAATAAGTCGTTTGACTATGAAGTTTATCCCTTTCTGTCAATCACCGTGTGCAATAAAACAATGAGACTACTAAAGGTATACGGACAGTGGTCAACAATACACTTAAAAGTCCTTTGCCAAGTTGCATGATCAACTTATTGACCTGTGGCTAACAAGTCTGAACCGAACGAGGTTCGGATTGTATTGACAGGTCGACACGCTATGTGCTGAATTTGTGTATGCAATTGCTCGAAAAGTCAGTAACAGGGTTGTCCGCATAATGTGTTCTGACTTTGGAGCTACTGACGTACGGTTTGTTTCCAACTGGATGAATGTACAAATCACATATGTTGTACAATGGCAATAAACTATTTTCGATTGATGCATAAGTACGTCAGCAAATCTTCTACCGACTCTTCCTTCCTACCAGTGACTCCTACCCCCGTCAAGGTAAAAGTACGAATGCAAAACCAAACAAAATTTCGCAGAAAAATTGGTTATAGGAAAAATACGCTAAGTTCGCGTGAGATAAAAGGTTTGTTGAACAAACAGAGCCCCTAAGACAATGTTAGTTTTTTATATCTCCCCTGAGGACTGCTGACAGCAATATGATAATACTAGCGTGAGAAGTTATCGGGTCACCTGGAATGCCAGGCGGAAAATGAATTTGGATGTTCAAGTTGGATAGATTGATTGCACATGTGCTATTCATAAGAACTCAGCTATAGTAGATAGCAAGATAAAACCTTAACATCCGTGATATCAGTACTCATTCACGAGAATGAACAGGACCGCTTGATCCTGTGCAAGCGTTCTACTCGACAAACCAGGAATCGTTTGTTACTTTTTATTATTTTTAGTACAACAAGGGGTCATCATTAGTTAAAATGGTCGGGATTGTCAAGCGCCAAAAACCATAATGAACCAGTTAGAATCCGACCAAAATGCAAACAAACTTGAGTGAAATACCTGTCCGACAAGAGAGAAACAGCGGCGCAACGGAACCAGGATTTTCAAAGGCCGGTTGAAATTTGAACTCACGTGATTAACCTTTGTATTAGAGTAGTTAATTTTCTACTACTAAAATCGATTAAGTAGCCAAGCATTGTGAACCGTTTTCGACGATCTGAGACTTCCCATGGTGTAATTACAGTTTGATCCGCATGACTACCAAAATGTTAAAAGGACAACTGTACAATTATTTAAGATTTAGGAGCGTTTGATCCGCACGTATCAACAGTAATTCGCATTCAGTATGGTGCTGTCGGGTCGATACGATCGATGGACATGGATGACAGTGACCATCACGCACACAGAAAAACATGCATACATAAGGAGGGACTGTGCAAAAAGTAAGTGCTTTCCGTTTCAAGGAAAGCAGATTCGGTTTCAATCGATACACGAATCGAAACGAATGAAAGCTCAGACTGCGTAGATCATTTAAGAAGCTCAGACACTTACCTGAATTTCTATACGCCACGCTGCTCTCTTCGAATGTGTAGGCGTGCGAGTAACCAGGTCGAGAGCGCAATGCTAAAAAGATGACGGAACATTTTGTGTGTGTATTTTTAGATACAGGGAAACAATAACTCAGTATATCACAGACGTACAACGAGTTCTTGATGCGTGGAAAATCGTAAATCAACTTAAAGGTTGTTTTAAATTATGAAATCTGACCATCGTCCCTTACTGCCCACACAGTGCACCGAAATGACTAACGGAGAAAATAAACAGGTGAGAACTTTCTGCTTCTACCTTTCTGGTCAGACACGTCATGTTGAAGATCTATATTTTTTGCTTTCGGAATTTTCAATATCGAATCCGCGAAAGCAAACGAACGTTGCACACGAGTCTTTTGCACGATATTAACCATCTACAATAAAGTAATAACTAAAGATTTATTCAACCAGGTTCTATTTCCCGTAGGACGAGGTTACTCAAGCGGTCCTTACCGCAGTGCATGGAAGTGAGTCCTTATTTGACAGCCTTTCCTACTGATTATGGTATTCTTTCAGGGACGCTGGAATTAATGGTATTATTATTACTATTATTGACAATTGACTATATTATTACAAATATTCGGTTAATCAGATGGTGGAAAACAATAGACCATTGTAAGTGAATGTTACCGTCTACTTCCCATCGACCTACATTAAGCACATTTGTAAGTGACCTCACTTTTACTTAATTAAATCAGCTAGTGCTTCGGTTTCTATTGTTATTAAATCTCAGTTTTTATTATTTCTTTTACTGAAAGTCCTTCTGTTATCACTGGTGATCACTAGCCAAACGCTTTTGACTTAGTCCGTTGAGTTTTTACCGGGAAACTCAAAACCTGCACGGTGAATGCGATAAAAATTAACGGCTGACATCGAGCCATAACGTGGGAACAAAGGCACAATTATGGCATCCAGCTTTCGGGATTAAAGCACTGGTAGTATCAAAAATAGACTTTCCGGCTTAAAAATTACCAATACCAACACCTTGGTTTACTTGTTGCGATTACAAACAATCTAAACCACTTGAAAACTATGTCAGTTTGACGACATAAGGGTCGCATGACTGAAAGTGGTTATCCATTAACTTAGTTAAGTCTAGGTTAATCAATGTAATCAGCGACCTCTCGCTCTCTTGCATCCTATTTTCAGTTATTCTTTTCCAGAATCTCCTGACCATGAACAAAACAAATTAAAACAAAAGATTAAACGAAAGAAATGCAACATGTAGATATCCCACAGCTGTAACTTCACGTAGCTAAGTGTAACGCGTCCGTTCGGTCTTGGCTGATCATGCTCAGATTCCGCTTTGTTTCAGAAAGCAAGACAAAAATCTAACTTCCTAAAGCCTTTCAAACTGTCTCACTTTTACTAATCAAAATGCGGTGGTATATATAGATTCCTCCCAAGGATAGCTAAACCCTGTGTCTAAGTTTTCGATCTTGCTTCCAATGTGTCTCATCTTCTCTAGTTGGCGAGTTTCACAAACACACGATATTCCTTGTTACCAGCAGCAATGCGTGATTTGGCACTACTCTTACTGTATTGTATTACACTGTATTGAATTATAGATTTCCTGTATTGCATCAAAACTTTTGACCACTGTTGTTTGCGAAACATGAGCCAACATGCTGATGGTCTTTGTTGATGAACCCTAGTTCTTCACATTCCGATCGATTGATAAGTCAATATCGAGGGTTAAATCTGTCCATCTCCATTATTCAATTGTTGTTTAGGTTTTTGTCTGGCTAATCTACAGTGTCCTTGAGTTTGAACACGAGTGCCAATAACTGACCCTAATTTGGGTTAGTTCTACCAAGCCGGTAGCTAACGTCATCTTTATAAAACAAGCGATAAAAATCTTGAATTCATGCAGGGGAATGATTGGACTGGTCGTATGATCTCCAGTCATCTCGTAAAAACAAATTCACTATTTTAAACATGACATTAAAACAATTGTCAAATGAATTCAGAAGAACATGGTATTAATTTGTGATTCAAATACCATTTCGTTTGTTGGCGTTTAGTACACTTATCTGGAACCCCTATATCATTCGGAATGGCGAGATGCACAATGGGAATTTCACCACTGACCTATCTGCAGTGGACCGCAGAAACGGTCAAACCGTGGATGGTCTTCGGAGCAGTTTGAGCAGTCTTAAAGTCACGGCGGAAACTCGATCCTACTGGTGAGAAGCATTGGCTCTGAAAACCGTAAACCCGGTAACTTTCGCTCAGGGTTCAATTTTTACCATCCGATAAAACCTTCAGTTTTTGACACGAAACAGAACACATTAAATTCTGTAAAGTGCCGCAAAGAAAGGTCTCGGCATCTTGATGTTAGTGGTTTGACACAAGTGTCCAAATTTGATTAAAAGGGTATCAAATAGGATGAGACTTTATCCAATTACTAATTTACTCCGTTTATATTCTTTCTGTCGTTCTGCTTGAAAAAACGAAACAAAATCTTGCAGCCTCTGAAAATTGAAATTCCAATCGCAGTGCACCCGTATAGTTGCGAATGTGTTAGAGAAACGTAAAGCTGTGTTTGAAACAATTAGTGTTTTACCAGCGGTAATTTCGAAAGCGCTTGCAACGGAAACAGTAAAAACATCATTATATTCCACTGACTGTTTTTTTTCAGGTTCGGATGTTAGCTGTCGGCAATCGTTGCACTAACAGGGTGTGCTAAGTATTATTAAATAGCTAAGAAGGTAGTGCATTACACTCCTGGAAATTTAGTTACTTAGTTTTAAAATGTCGTGTGACAGCAATGACTGCTGTTTGATGCATTAAGTGATGGGGAAATGTTTGTGATAATCGTCAGATTAAGATCAATAAAAGAAAGGCACAATCTTTGACTTGGAAGCACCAACTTTCTCCTGATTTTCAGTATTTGTTGTTCTGGTAAGTGATGGCTGTTCTGTAGTTGACATAAACGCCAGGTCGTTGGGGCCGTTCTACCCGTGTGAACTACATTTTCCGTTCGTTTGTTAATTTTTTGGAAACCCAATGATTTGACTTTCCAATGAATCATGTGTCTTGCCAAACCTTATCTAGTGTTCCAGTTGACTGATTCGACGAATGTCACTGGCCCGCATGACTGATTTTACTTCGTGAAATAATTCACCGTATGATATCAACGCCCAACTCACCAATAAGAAGCATTGATTTCATTCCCCGGTGCACGCATCGCTATTGCCCATATGTTTGCATCTCCGCATCATTCATATCCTAAACAATGCGAACAGGTGACCACCGGTGCCCAAACAGATGAATGGTCCAAAATGGTCAGAGGTTCGAATCCCAGGTCTACTGTTTAGTTTCGTGGCGTAGCTCAATGCACTGTCGTTCATTTCGTTATTACGCCTGATCTATAAAGACCGCTCCGAGTTTCAGGGTCACTGTTGCTGGTTCCAATTCCTCTTATGCAGTTGGCTTTAGCGGCCACGGGGAATGCACCTTTCACTACACTCACGCGAGGAATATGCACTAAAATCCGTTATGATTGACGGATTTTGAAATCCTGCCTAGCTGGTTAATGTTTCTTAGTATTATCTTAAGTAACACATTCACTGGTAATATTCTTCAGTAGAAGGCACTTCTTCAAGTTCCCGATCATTTTGGTCCAGTAATTTTTCTATTTTCCTAAATAGGTTCTTGCTTTTTCGGCCGCATGAGTAATGATCGATGAATTCTACTTTCACTTATGATATACGCCGATGGGTTTGCAAACAGCTGTCAGTTAACGACCGATGACCATTGGCAATGAACTAGTGGTCCTATGCACCAAATCGGTTACGGTTTTAAATCACTGCATCTGTTCCTTATCCGCTGCCGTTCACGACACGTGATAGAGTAACACTTAAACTTTGGATCCGTCAAGGTCAATGGTGCTCGGACGGACAAAGCATACGAACCACAAATTGTCTAAGCCTATTTCACCCGATACAGAGACGACCCACATGGCCTCTAATAACGACTGCCGGTGAAGTATATTTTGTCAGTTTGCTAAATACACCACAAAAACTAGTTGGCAAAGTATCACGCCTTATCATTTTGGTTGGTGGGAATGGTCTCCTCGACGCGTAAAACCTGATGTTTTGCAGATTGCATCCTGTCTCCTCAAAGGTCGAGGAAGGTTATCAATGCGATCGATTGCTACAGTCTCTATAATCGATTCCTCTATATTTGGATCTATTTGTTTAGATCGATTTCGTCGATTATTGTGGTTCTGTGTTGTGTTGCTTTCGGTTCCCGGATCACTTGCAGAATCTTTGTCTTCTCATTTATCGCAGTTTTCTGTTCATTCAGTATGTTCACTGACTTTAAAGCGAACAGTGACTCTGCTTGGATCTTGAATTGCAGCAAACAGGCAACTTTAATTGTCATCAATGCGTGACTCGCTTTGACCATTCAGAACTAAGATCATGCAATTAATCAGGTGCTCTGTTTTAAGAATCAATGTTTATGATAATTTAGTGAGCCTAGCTTGAGCGAAAATGAGAACATTTTGCAAACTACGGCTTTCGGAGGGTGATGCTTTTCCGGTTTTGGAAACATTGGCAGATTAACTTTCGGTGTTTCTTTCCAAAAATTTCGAGTGTATTTTTCAAACGGCTACCGAAAGACTGCAGTTAAACCCCGAGGTGGTTGAATACCCCTCTGATGAACCAAATGAGATAGGCCTAAGCCTGGCTCATCTCAGAAGACAGCGTTTTACGAAGGACTCGATCTTCAAACACGTCGCTTTTGTGTGAAAACTATGCTGTCCCAACCGCTTTTGATGAATGGAAGAATTAACTGTCATACCATGCTTGGACAAAAAGTTGAATTAAGGTTGCTGTTCAACACTGTCAGTTGGGGAAAGCAAAAATGTCCATTCACGGCAATTTTGTGTCTCTATATTTCGGGTAGACAGTTGGGCTGAATATCCGGGTTAAGTGTCCAGGTTAACGTTCTTCGCATCACTTAGTGTCATTCTCTTTTAATGGTGCGTAGCCAAACCTGACTTCCAACCCCTGGTAGTAGATAGCAAATTTAAGGTTGTTGGATAAGGATCGAGTTTATAACACTGACATGCACGTCGTAGTGACGTTCACTAGGTAGCGGTGGCTTGAAGTCGATAGACTCCAGTGGATATCCAATCAGAGTTCGGCAATGCACATTTGTTTTATTGTTCGCACTCGCCTAACTATTTGCGATAAGTGGCGGACGTGCTTTTGGGGAAAAACAACAAAATGACCAACAGGCTGCTTTGGTCCAACGCTGCCTCCAGACTATCAAGCCCGTTTGTTTTTCTTTCGTCTTCGTTTTGAGCAATACTGTAATGGCCTTCGAACTTGTCACGAAAATCCGAACACTTCCACTTTGTCCCCGAACTGGCTCAAAATGGCCGATTCTTACCTTGCTCCCCGGATTGCAATCGATCAGATGCACGCCTCGTGCTTCATACACCTGATGCCAAACGGGTTTATCGCCCAGTCCTTTAGTCCTGGTGTAATTCAACTTTACCGTAGGAACACTCATCGTGCAACGTATGAGAATTTTTAACTTCAAGCCTAATCGTATCGACTTCCCACTAGTTTGGTGTGCGTTTGCTTCTCTGTCTATTTCTGGTCAACAAGGCGGTATGGTCGGCTTGTTCCAGATTCGCTAAATTGACGACGAAACGTTTATGATTTCACAACCAACTTCAAGGGTTTGAATCCCCAGCTGCCCATACTGTCATGACTAAAGTAAAAATAAGAGTCTATCGATCAAAGCACAAGATATTCCCGCAAACCCTGAGAACGTGGCCCAAAATCTCAATAAATAAAACGCAGTCACTAGCTAGACAACAACAATCATACCTGTCAATCACTAGAGTTGACCAATAACGCCTAGGATCAAACTCTGTAAATCAAAGTAAACAAAAGCCCAGTCATCACTACCGCAACTTACGAGACAAGCGGTACTCTGACGAATAGAATTTTGAAATATATCAGTCAATTGACTCACGAGTATTCCGAGGAACACAAGGAGTGTATTGCTGGAAGACTTCTTGCAGTCTCGGAGTAGTTTTGTCAGATCGGACGGGAATCACTTTCATACCAGTGAAAACTTTTCCTGGTGTTAGGAAGGTTAGAACAAATAAAATCAAAAGGAAGCATTTAGTTGTAAAAATAGAAAAAACAGGCAGTAGACGGAAAAGTCTTTTAATAGTTGCGATAACGACAGAAGACTTACAAAAGGGAACTAGCGAAAACACCGTCAGTGCAGCTAAGTTCTAAGGGGATATTTTGAAGATTTAACTTTTAACTGCCTTTTAACCGCAATATTTTTGATGTTGATTGACTGCTTACTGATTACGCGATCCTACTATTTGGATTAGAATGAGTGACCTAAGGAAATTAGATCAACACAGAAGGACAATCGCGTGAAAACTGAGTTGCGGTTCCTCTGCAAGAAGCTACAATTTCAAGCGAAACATAAAAATATGCTCGGTACGAAAAGGATAGCCAATCCTATTCGACGATCAGTATTCCTTGGCGTTCTCACGGTTAGGGTGGTTGTGAAATGATGATGAAATGTTGATAGGACCCCAACGATAATCCGGGTGACTAGTTTCAGCGCCTTTTATTATCGCACAAAGGGAACGAAAGTCTCTGCTTGCGTGCGTTGTGTCACAAAAGGGGATTGGCTTCGAGCAGCTAGACACTTCTTGTCACACCGCACCGATGTTCAACTCGAGTATGGGTGTCAGGAAAGCGCAGAAAATCAGCCACTCTTCACATGAAGTTAAGGGTAGGAAGGCTTCACGTTCCTTACCATTTCAGGAATGAATTCAGAAAAGATAATATTGAAATGAGAGACCACAAAGTGAAAATGAGAAACTATGAGTTTAGTATGAGAACAGACAGCTAGAGTAAACCAGTTTCGCCCTTGTTGCATCTCTTTGGCTAATCGATCGCACTAGTCACCAACGTACAATTGTTCACTCATCTCACACCCTTTGTGAAAAGAACTGACCGCGGTCGTCCATCGTGAGAGCAATCTTAATGTTATTTCTTCTGAATGCAATCGCGAAACGGCATAGTTGATCTGACATGAGTTTACAGTGAGCAAAAATAAGAAGTCTGGCCGTTTCTGTGGCAGCAAAACACACACGGTGGCTTGAAAACCCATACAGGAAACCGAATCAATTGTGATTACGCAATCACAGAAGACAAAATTTTCCGAGAACCGGCAAGGAAGATACTGACGCATTAGACAGTTGAAAACAGGGAGCTTTGGAATAAGTTAATGTTAACAAAAAGTGTTGTGTCGACATTAAGGCAGCACTCTAGTTGGTTATACCTTAGGAAAAATGGGCGGACCCATTCAGCAGAAAACTATAGCTGTTTTTAGTTAGGCGCTGAGTTAAAAGCAAAATCATATCCTTGAGATGAGGTGTTGTTTGAGAAAGATCCTTACCGATATCATCAAATTGTGCAACGATAATAGTGGTGGGCCAGAAGCAAAAAGCCAACAACTCTCGATATAAGCGCAACAAGTGCGCGGCCATGAGGGGGAAAAGCTCAAATGAGACTCTTAGTGTCGACAAAACTGAATGCGCATTAAACTATCTATTACAATTCGGTAGAGATCTTGACTGATCTATCAATGCTTACTGACATGATGCGAGCATTAATGGTTGTTCGCACAGCTGTTCGACCTCAACAGTACTCGCGGATTTGTGTTTTACTGGGTTTCTTTTTCTGCATGCTGAGCCGAAGTTTGCTTACGTCTTATCATTCAGGCATTCGGCCAATTCGCTAGATTGCCTTCATAACCCTACTACTTATCCTGATATGAGATGGTATAGTTTGGAGGCAGGGGTCAAGTAACTATTTACAACTAACAACCATGTCACCATTTGCCATTACTCCAAGTGGTATCAAATCAGCCAATGCAGTGTTTTGTACACGTTATGATGACCTCACTTGTGGTAAAGCAGTGTCACTCCCATAGTGTGATTGATATGAGATACGGCGGACTGTTGCTAAGCAGAGTCATTAAGTGCAGAAGGCACTCAAATGAACATGGCCTCTCACTCTGGCTTCGCCGTGCAATATACGAGGTATGTAAATGATAAATATACGTGCGTAATCAACTACGTGGCTCACTTTTCCATTTTTGTTTCCTGTTTTGTCACCAAAAAGGTGCGATTTTTCAGAACCATAGTCTGCTAGCGATATGAGTTGGTATAGAAATGGGTAACCGAATCCCATACATTTGCTTGGTGACTTCGAATGTTCGTCAGCCGAGTTTGGGATCAGTAAATCATTAAGTAAATCGGTTATTCAGACTAACAACGAGCATACCAAAATTTGTGGTGCGCGGGATATGTGACCAAATTTCTGAACGTTCAAGACGTCACTGCTAGCTGGTATGTAAAACGATGGGATCGCAGGACAGATTATATCGTGGTACAATTGAAGTCTCATCAAACCTGGCCTTCTGAATGTTTACGGGGTTTCGTTACAGAGATCAAGTCGAAAAAACTAGTGGTATAATCATTTTCTTTCTATTCATTACAACATGAGTTGGGGCATGGAATTACCAATAGGACTAATGACTCCTGAGATTTCGCTGATCTCTTCTTTGAAAGCCTCGTTTGTTCGTTGTTAAGTTGTCGATCTGCAGGCTTTACCGTCCATCAGCGGCTCCACAGCTCAAAATTTAGAAATCTCATTTGTTCTTCTTTATTATAATGAGACTACTCAATGTTTCATTTACGAGGTCGGGGCTAATTGAAAGCCAAGGAAATGGTCACCGACTGTTAACGGATGGACTTGATACAAGGATTGCAATAAATGAGATGCGACGTGGCACTTGATTGACTGCTATCTTATACAAGATGACTACGAACAAGGCCGTGACATTGCACGAGTCTGCCCCGAAGCTCAGTGATCAAAGCGTCCGAAAAAAGTTTCACAATATTTTGAGAGTAATACATACGTGATAACGCTGACTTTCCTAAGCTTGAAAATTTAGTTCATGTTGGAAACACGAAACTTTGAATTGGGTCGGCTCACCGACGTGCTGACTGCTATTTGGAACGTGAAACTTGATTTTGCTCTTCACATGGGTTCACCGTCGATAGGCGTTTTCATGACCTGCAAGCGGACATATGAATTCACAATGAACCGGATATGCGCAAGCATACATTGGTTCACTTGGACTCAGTCAACAATCGTGCGGAGAGAGACTTGCTTTCCAACTGACCGCGGAACCAGACGAAACCAGCGAAAACACTACTGTACTCTATGTTTTTTTAATCATAGGATTAACCAAACAAAAATTCCAAATCCGAACTTCCTTTCTAATTATCTGTAACTGAGACTGGATTATAAAAAATATCACAAACGTCAATGCTGCAAAACTACCGTAACCTTCAGGATACTCATCCAAACGGGTCATTCCGTTTCAGAAGTGAGTATTGGTCTGTCAGAAGGGGTCAGCCACGGGCAACAATGGTCTTATTTATTTAAGAAAAGTAGGGTGACAGTGACATATTTTACGAGCTAATAATTAGGTCAAATCGATCTTTCATTCTTGATGTTTGCAACAACCTATCTTGCTGCCGCCCAAACTTATCTGAATATCAGTGTTTTATTATCTTGTTTGCCGTTGACGCTAACTTTAGCGTCTTCAGTTGGTCGCCTCGACTATAATCCAATTCCAGCCTGCTTAATCAGGCGAGAATAATCAAATAGGCCCTGATCACCCAACATGAGGTTTTTTGTTTTATTTGACGTAGGCAAACGGTTCATGTAGGTACACACAAGATAGAGGTCATTGGCCGGTTGTTTCAATAAGACTATTTTTTCTTTGATCTTCGCTTCAAAGGCCGTCCTAGTTCGCTCTTGAACGTATCACGAAAACCGCTTTTTTTGTTTTACATTTAGGACGGACGGTTGGCTCGCTACCTTGACTCCGGGCTTGCAGTCATTTAGATCTTTAGACCGTGCTCCACTTGCCTTAGTACCGACGAGCTTTCTGGACGGCCTTGTTTCCCAGACCCGGTCCATCCTCACTGTCACATGACTGATAGAACCGATACAAAGCGTCTTTGCACTTTTGAAGCCAACTCGTATCCTCACCTCACCACACAACTGACAAGAATGTGCAGTGCTTTTCCGAGCTAATCAATGATAACCGTTCTCCTAGCTTTCTGTACATGAACGGAAGTTGCAATGGGGGTCCGTTGAACGAAGGCCAAAAAGCAGGCACGGTCATTACCATCTCGGAATCGAGGGCAATTATGGATCCAGCTAAGCCGTTGGCGTTTCGTTATCGCATCACTTGTTAACATCTGTTTAGGGGATCCTTGTTAAGCTATTCAAACGAGTCGTCAACACCTGTAGAATTCCTGTTGAACGAATTCAACTAATTCGAAAGCAGCCGCAGTTTGGAGGAATCCGCGATTTACTGGAAGCGCTTCGGTAAACACCTGAACTAACGAGTTTCATATCAATTTCATTCATGATCTCCAAACACCCCTAAATGCACACTGCCTTACAGGACTAATACCGAATGATTTGAAAGCAGAAAATGTCTCCGCTGGAAATAACGACATCATAAAGAGCAGTCATCACAAACAGAATCTTACTCATCGAGTTTTCTTGTGGATTGGGCGATTTTGGTCTGTACTGTTGACTGATTTCCTGAAGGCGCGAATACCCATTGCAAGGTGCTAAAATAAAGCAAATATATCGAGAAAAAAATAATCGGCATGAATTGTGGGAGTAAAAAAGAAGTGTAACGTTTGACCAAGCAAACAGGATTTTACCCCAACTTGTTGAAACGGTACTCTGCATACTAGCCGCACAGTTACGTCGCGTGGCCAACACCAGTTCATTGATACTGGCAAAAGCCAGAGTTATCAAGGTGGCCGGAACAACTGGCGGTCCTGGGATGAAAACTGGGCAACTACTGGGCACTTTGGCATTCCGTAATTTTCATTTCGCTAAGATCCTTATAAGGAAATATAGTAAACTCATTGTATTGTTAGTAAGGAAAAGGAAAGTAGTACCATTATCCCCATATTCGTCTGAAAGTAGAAGTGCACAGGACAGTTGGCAACTGAACTTGACGCACATCAAAAGCACTGTTATTTGTTTTCTCCAATCACCACATGTCTATCTCATCATAATTCGGGAGCACGGGGTCACCCGATCCGGAACTCCTTTTCCAATTGGCCATCGTGTCAGCATTCAGTGGAGAAACAAGCCACTATTTTTCAGTATTTTGAAGTAGCACAAGATGTCAGACGTTAAGTACAAAGGGATGGTTACTTGCATTTTTGTATCGGCGGTGCGATGCAGCGAACCAAAATCACGCTGGCACACCTCCAATCACCGGACGGATCCCCTATTGCGGCATGGTCCCCGAAAGGGAGTTCCGCACCCGAACTGCAGTGTAGCACAAACGCTACTCCAATGGAAGCCCGCATTCAAGCAGGCTTCGATCGTTAGTTTAACTGTTGGCTAATTTTCCAAAGAGGGGTATTGCAAAGATGAACAAACTCTGAAGGACTCTGGTAGATATACTAAAAGATTCAGGGTGGCACGATGTAAGTAACCACCATGGGAAATCGACTGGCTAAATCCAGGTTAGCTAATGTATTTTGTTGGAACTGTGTGCCAGATACTGGAAGTTCAGTGACATAAGTCACGTTCGGGAGTCTTGATCGCAACAATCCCTAATGACGAGATTAAATTCCTGGTGAGCGATCACCATCATTATCGTTCAGCTTTAAACAGCAAGGCAAGCCTCACTGACCGCTGC
>LUCM01001514.1:527737-545934 GCA_008360955.1 Fasciolopsis buskii
GGTCCTGATTATCCTGCGCGACGACCGATGCAGTATGGAATTATTTGTAGGCGTGTAACTCATGGGGAATAATGGACGGGTACTGTTAGAGAGCCCAGCCGCTAATCAGAAGAACGATTAGGGTTCTCAACCAAAGCCTTTGGTTCTCACAAGAACCTGATCACAAGGCAGCGAGGAATAGCTGGGTGGAAGCCCATCTACTTGGATCAATTAGTCTTCCACTCGTTTTTCCAACTGAGCTGCTGACTCAGATCAACCCCCAACTTGGAGGACCAGGAGACTACTTCGTCAGCTTCCAGGCATGATTGGATCTGCTGATTGAAATAAGTCATCCTGTATAGCTCGTTGGATCATGGAGGCACGCAAGCCGTCACACCACGCCAAGGTGTAGTCTCGTTGTGACAGGTGAGCGATAGGTACCAGTCATAAATCGAGCACTAACTACTGGATGCGGAAAAGGTAGGCGGATTATCTTTTCTGAATTGGCTGTTGTAACCCTAAGGATTACTTTGGCGTTCAAACAATGTGCTTTTAGTGTGAATGATATAATGTTAATGGCACAGCATTGTTGGTAGATGTAATGTGCCAACGTAATATGCGCTTTACATGCTAGTCGAATATTACATTAGGATGGCTATTTACAGGTCTAGCGACCTAACGCGGTGATGCTAGCAGATAGTATCAGTGATTTCATTTTCGTTTTATCTGAAGCCTCGTTAAAATTAGTTGCAAAATGTTTCGTTATCGCTTGCTATTTTGTATGATTTTGCCTAATTTTCGTTACTTACAGAACGGACTGTCTATTTGGTTCTATCGGACAACGTTTTGAGGGGCCGGATACCAGCCCTCTGGTGATGTTTTGGTATCCACGGCGTGTAAGGCCACTTTAAGTCAAAACTTTGGAATTCGGTCAGACTGCTAGACAGCCATTTCTGATTCGCAGGACGACGTGGTAACGCACTGACTACAGGCAGGAGTAGGTGGCGCAAAGTTTGCCAAAATAAAAATGAAGAATAGTTTCGTATCCTTCGCATCTCTGTACGATAATTATAAGTCATTTTCACGGATTTATCTTCAAGTGGACATATCTGCAACCAAATCGGTTAAAGTAGTAATCATTCGGGTCATAACAGATCATGGGGAAGAACACCCAAGCCGACATCAGACCTCAACTCATCATCTCAGCCATACCCGTGACATTTTCTTGTCGATACAGTTTGGGAGAGCATCATGCATTCAGTTTCAGTTTGTTTGTATTCTTATTTTGAACTTGACCTATCAGTACTATCCAGTCCCTAAAAAATCCAATGGAGCCGGGTCATGTCGACAGAATCCGTGAGCCATAGGACGCCCGTTGGGTCGCGTTTACAAGAGGAACAGATCAATCAAGAACAGGTTGGGTTTATTTGATTTTTAGCCCAATATTTTTACGATGAGAATGGTGCTAAATTGTGATGAATCGATTACGACGGGATGGGAATTGATGCACAAGAGCAAGAATTGTTATCAAACGATTAGAAACAAAGAAACACGAATAAGTGGTGCCCGACACGGAAGGAAAAGTATGGAAAATTGACTAAAAACTAAGCGATAAGCATAAGAGATTACGAAGGAGGTTTGAGTAACGGCGAAAAAAGGCTGGTAGATTTGAATACTTAGAAATAATGATAAACTAAATACAAGTGAAAAACACAAACTGGTGAGCTGTGCATACGGAGTACTTCGGAAACAGTCAATTAATCCCCTATTGGCTACAGTCCAACCAAGTAGAAGAAAGATTGATCTCACAAAGGCCTGTTGATCACAAGCAACGCGTATGATAAAATAACTCAAAACTATTTAATGCTACAGCCAATTGAGCATATCAAAATCAAGCATAATCGAACGAGACCTGTGAATAGCTTATTGAACGCTGGAAAAATCACACATGCAATGTTAGGCAACAACCATACCATATAAGTCCGCCTTTACTTTGAAATGTTTTCCAATTGGGAATTTAAACAAACATAATGAATTCTCACTCAACTGGTCGGTACTAATACTGGAAGCAGCGGCCTTCCACCTCTGATAGAATTAGAAACACGATTGGTTGTAAGAACAAATTAGCTTTCTTGGGATTGGTGATCTCACGACTTACTTGTGTCTTCGTTTTTCAGAGCACTTTCCCGAACGCCAAGAGTATTGCGCTTCGGTTTTCCTGTTAAATCGGACAAAGGATTACAATTGCGCTGTGCTTCCAAAGTTGCCAAGTTCAGTAATTTGTTTACCTTCTGCATATTGTTTTCTTCTACAAGCGTCGCTTTCTAACACGTGAAAGGCACCGAAGCCAAGAAGCGTAAAACGATCTTGGACATCAGACTGACAAAACTTTTTAAAGCTCTAGAACTATTAACAATTCAGTTGGTCAGTTGGAAACAGATCACCGATTCTCGAAGGAGGTTTTCCGCACGAATTTATAACCAAATAAAAATCTTTTTACTTAGGTACCGCATTTTAAAGTGGTCCCTGGACTTCATTGCAGTAAAGCTTGTTTTCATATTAACCTGGCCATTTTCTTATTGTTACCCGTCCACCAACCGGTCACGTCGATTGTCCACAGGATCAGGCTAGTGAAATTGTTTTAGTTGCACGAGGCTGATACTGCTTGAACCTGGGATTCAGAGTTTTTTTACATTACAACGCACAGCCGAGAACATTAAACACTTCCTCCATAGATGCCATTGGCAACGCGCGCATCCGCGAGTAATGTGGTCGACTGAACACAAATCCAAATGCTCAGATGATTGAAACCGATAAGAATGACCACTTTAGTGTTTTGGCGTTGAACGTGTGTTGTCCTAGTTCATTAGAAGAAACACTATTTCAAACAGTATGTGATCAGTAAAGGACAGTCACGTTTTCAGAATGAACTAGTCAAAACGACTAATTCGGTGTGCGATAATTGTAAAATGCATCAAAATAAGGGCTAATAGCAGCTGTACAAAACACCTATTTGAATTTTCATTCTACAGTCACATACACTTTTATATTGCACCGAGTTAGCCAACGTACTGAGGCATTGGAAACTAAAAGGTCGGAGAAAAGAACTGGAATCGGTTATTTTCGCCAGCTGACTGATTGTTAAACTTTTAGTTTAGGTCACAAAAGTTTCTTCATAATCAGTGCAAAATGATGACGGAATGAATTCTCTAAATGACATCAAACTCAGCCATATCAGCGACACTAACTTCCACGGATCAATAGGATTACCTCGTCCCGTGGCTAAAGCATAAATACAATTTTATCAAATAAGTCACGTACCTGCCTCAGCCGCCTGTGCTGGTTCCATTATGGAAACTTTTGTCGGGTGTCCACGCTTCACGACGGACGTGACTGGCACTACAAAAAGGCAAACGGTTTGCCAGATGATATACATCATTACTCATAGAGGATAAGACAAGGTGCTATGTGACGCGTTGGTTGCCATTACGAAGCTTTCGCGTGATCAGGCTAAGGTGACCGATCGATCGATTGTCTAACTGGCATCTATGGGAACCAACCAAATAAACAGTCAAAGAGCAATCTGAAATTGTCACGTGTTAGTGTGCTCGCTTGTCACTGAACAAAGTGAACACGATGAGCGTACGCGCCATCTCATCGCTGCACCAACTAGATACTGAGACGCTATTTTAGTGCTAAAGAAAGCACACAGCACAGGAGAACGGAAACAAATTCACAACAAATGCCCCAGCCTAATTTGTGACGTTCTGAGAACGAGCCAAATGGGTCAGCATGCTAAAACGCACATTAATTTTTAGTGGGTTGCAAAGTAAGTGCAGAGAAGTACAAGTGAGTTGCAATTAATTTAGCCATTGCAAATGGTGCGAGATCATACGGCAAGTCTAAAATATGTCATGGCTTTTCCCGTGAAAGATGTAACACAATTTTAAAACAGTATGGCAATGACCACAATTTCATCTTTAAAATCAGTAGAATTCTGCCAACAAGTTCCGGTTTTGATTGGTAACTCATATCATCGAATATTATTGACTGAAAACTCGTGAGATCACAATTCAGGGGAACTACGGAGAAGAAGCATTTCGAACACGAGACCCAATGACTGCTACTCTTAGCTTTGTCGCCTTACTTTCCCAACCACTCCATTGGGAACCTTGTGGATTCAAACTCTGTGATCTAACTGGAGTTACTCGGTACAGCCCACTAATTAGGGTTTTTATAACTTTCCGCCCAGTCATGAAGTGATCACCTCTGTCCATTCCCAACCATCTATGGTCTCTGAAAGTAACGTCCATCTGTGGACATGCCTAACAAATGCATATTACTCCATTGTGGTTAGACCTATACTCGAAATTGCTGCGCATACCATGATCCAGAATAGTAGGGCACAAAACTGAATTGGGCACAATAAGGGTTCCAGACCAAAGGTAACCAACGGAAGACAGTAAGAAGACCGCAGCAATTCTAATTCAGGTTCAGGTATCTTTGCAGACTGTTCGGTTGACAATAATTAAACAGGAAATGCATTGACGGAATTCGTTCGAGGCAGTGGTGATTGAGGAAAGCTAGTTATTGGTATAGGCGACAGTGAAGCTATACCGAATTTTGTCACAGAATTTGCACACCTAATCAAATTTGGTGACTGTTTGGTCGACTGGGCTTTGTGACTCCGTACACCAGGCATTACTTGGGAATTCCAAGCTAAATTCCTCCGACACGGAATTAGGCAGAGTACCTCCGTTAGAGAAGTGCAAGTAAGTAAGAACCCTTTACGGAGGAGTACTGCAGGTGTTTCACAAAACGGTACTTCGCAAATGCCCACCACAGACCGAGCTTTCCTTTGGGAATTTTAACCGGAATTCCGAAACATAAATCACGATAGTGTGGAACGTGTGAGGAGGTTTCTTCAGGCATGTCACTAAAGTTACCGTTGTCCTCAGTTTGCTTGGTTTATTGGTTAACGTTTTGGCACCACCTCAGGTCTTTTGGTACATGCACCGAAGTGAGCGAGCGGAACTGGGCTGGGTAGGATGATTGGGTTTGGACACTTCCCATGATGAGAGAGTGATAGCAACTAGTGAAGCGCGTTTATTCTGCCATTGAGAGAAAATCCAGGTGCTCTACTCCTACATCCCTCTAACAGAAGCTTTTTGAACAATGAACTGTTTATTTCCACCTATGTTTGCTCGAGGTGCTTCTCCACGGACTACGTATTTGGTCGTGCGAATTCGGACGTTGCTTGAGCAGCTGGCTTCTACCCACTGATCTGCCTGGTGTGATTAGATAGCCGGTTTAGGAAAGCTTAACGATTTGGATGACGAAGGTACGCAAGTCACCGCAACACGTCCAGGCCCAGTCTCAATGTGGCCGTACAGTCTTGTTGTAACCTAACACGAACATCTAAGTCTTTGCAACAGGGCGAGCTGAACAAATGAGCGAATTCGTTCAAAACTTTCAAATTTTTCTAGGGTCTTAATCTCGGACTCTGATGTCCAGATCGCAGCACCCGAGGTGACATCGTCAGCGCGTAGGTTCTCCTCATGAACACGCTCAGAAATTATCAAATCCCCATCCATCCCCGTTATCCTGGTGAATATATCTTCGAGAATTGTGCTGATTGCTTTGTGTGCTTCTTCAGTGTTTGATCGTTTGATAAAACTGGAGGTGTAATGCATGCACCTGGTTCATACTTGAGGTCTATTCCCTGAAGGTGCAATCATAACAGTTCCTATTTTATAGTCGTAACGAGAAATCCAGATATGAATTAATCTGCAAGTATTTCTTTTGACTTATCTATAATATATATATGTATTACTCAAAGAAGAAAGTACCGCGAAATCAAACAAGATCGTCGTGTTTCCCTTCACCATGGCGACAAATTGCATTATTCCCAAGGACTGTCAAGCATTGGTTACGAATTGATTCGATTTACTCATTAACTGTTTTAGATGTCTCTGCGATTCTTCAGCCGGGTTGCATTTTGAAGCTACAGGCAAAGGTACGATGGATCAGAGTGCAATATCTTCCTTCCATATCTTCAGGAATCTGCAGAATTGTCCGGTGTTAGAGTCCCCGGTTTTCATTCATCCAGTCTCCTCTTCTGTGATCGTTTGCAAGTCCGGTGTCATTTGCAAAATATTAAATGATTTCGTAGGCACTTCCGACGGTCTCCAACTAGGATGATCAGCTGTAGAGTCTTTCCATGGTTTCCTAATAATGAATTGGGATTTAATATCAAATGATGAACAATTTCCAAAAACATTTTATCATTCACTCACACAGCGCGGTTGAAGTGATCCGTGGTTTGTCGACGTTTTGTTTTGCCAAGGACTAACTGCGGTAATCGGAACGTCGATAAATTACTTACTATGCGGACTGTGGTTTTACTGAACGATAAAATTAAGGGGCATCGACTTTTCGGTACGATGCGAACCGAATTTGGTTCGGATACGGTTACGTTATCGGTTTTACTTTTCAGTTTTACGTTTGGACCAGCTTCGAGCTTCGAGCTTCGAGCTTCGAGCTTCGAGCTTCGAGCTTCGAGCCCACTACTGGGAGACGCGGAACGGCCGTTCTCTCTGAGCCAGTCGCTAGCTTAAGAAATGAGGGCACGTTTACAGGTATCGGGCATTATTGATCGATGAAGCCTAAACCCATGGGGCAAACGGACGTTTGACTAGGGGCTGGACAATTAGTGTGTGTACGTAGTGTGTGTGAGCGAGTGTGTGCAATGTGCGTGCGTTTGTGTTTACATGGATGTAATGCAACCGATCGTCCGCTCATTATGCCCTTCAGTTGTGAGTGTCAGACATGGATCAATGACACATTTTCAGTCCGTCCCGATTCTACAGACGGACGATTTGCGCTGATTGCATGACTCGTGGTTTGCTATTCAGACTGGCCAGAACTTGCCAGAACCGGGACTCCAGATTCGTCTCAGAAACTGGATGGCCAGAAAGTGGAGTAGGTAAGCGTGATGATTTTTCACCAGGTTCCAGTTTGCAACGTTTTAACATCGGCATTAGGAGTGTCAAGGTTGAAGTGAGAACATATGAATTAAAATAAGGAAACTGACTGTTTACCTTAAGAACGGAAATTTACTACTGGGTTGTCTCAGCTGAGGCATATTTCGGCTGGTAGCCAACACCTAAGATAACTGATGAAAGCTCCCATTTCTTCGGGTTTCTTTCCCCCATGAATGAGCTGTGAAGTAACGACACGCTTGTTTAAATGTTACTTAACATCTGTTTCTTGCCGTTACTTGAGCTTGCACATTTTTAGAATTAGGTTTGTACCGATTCATCCATCGATAGCACGACAGACGTACGCAGTAGGTCCAAAAACGGAGTAGATGCATTTTTAAGTAAAATATACTGAGGTTAAGGGTGATGTTCATCAAGTCCCGAAGACATCAAGTACATAATGGCAAAAAGTCAATCTGATTCGGACTACCGAAGTACAGGGAGTTCGTTGTAAAGATAGAATACTTATTTAGGAAGAGAAAAGTATTAATTAATCTCTGCTTACCGGAGTCGAACATAGGAGGGAGGGCATATTGCTGCCTGATTTCTTGTAGTCTGCCTCGAGGTCGGGGTTCACTGTGAGCTTCTCGTTTGACTTCAAGGAGAGTAAAAACACAGTACTTCGTCAAAGTTAGGACTTCAGACTGAAAATCGTGTTCATATTACTAATTAATTTCAGGTGACGGTAGCGTTTCTGACAACGTTCTTTTGGCAGTAGAATGGCAGAAATTCCAAGTCATCTGTAATGGCTGTCAGAAGTCAAAACACACTGGCACGTAAAACTTCTACTGTAATGATTATATCCACCCTAGCGCTTCGTCAGATGGATAGAAAGGGATAACAGAGTGAGAATTGGTTTTATTTTCACTCCACTTTTCATTTTACAAGTGTTATTTTATTAGCGTGACACTTCTCGTTCCTAAAAGAATGACTGAACGAATTGGCCCATGACCGTGTGTTACACATTCTGGAGAGAACAGTCATGTGACGATTGTCTTGAATTTGTCATAGCTATGCCAGTATTTCCGCACACGTGAGCCTTTAAATATCTCACTTTCAACAAAGAAAACAATGTTTTTTTCAAATTTAATGGTCTTATTGGTCTCTGTTGATAAGGCATAGGACATAATAGTCTGGTGATATCACCGATGCTAAGAAAATCGGCGCAATTACAGCATACAGGAACAGCCGAGATAGAACATTCTTCGAACACTGGTATCTTTCTAGCACTTTAACTGATTTATTGATTGATTTTTAAAAGTTCGTTCCTACTGTAATCTTTTCACTCTTTAGCTGGATAGGCCCTCTGTGGTCCGCCGGTACCACTCCATCGCCCAAATTTAAATTTGTGGATTACTTCGTACTGACAGGACGCGTCGAGTTGGGCCCCCGCGAGATTAAACGGTGAATCTTTGCACGCATGCAGGTATGCAAATGCACTCATTGCAATTTTATCACACACACGCACACACACACGCACTATCGTGCAGGCTGCGCTGTGATCACCTGTGCTCCCTGCAATTTTGGGTTATTGATTTACTGAGGACTATCCATTCTCAGGTCACTTAGCCTTTTTAAATCCGATGCACGTAAATTCTGCCCCTGAACTGCCTAGGCCGGATTGTTCTGTCATCACGTTTCTACCGCAGGTCGTGCCAAGTTGACGATTAGTTTCATTGGCTTGTTTTCCAACGTAGCTGTTGTAAACGTGTGCTTTCGCACGCACCTTGCAGATTGGCTACAGTGTAACGGTGTCCTATGGAAATCCCCTTAATGACGCCGTTATTCAAGCTATTCTCGGCTGGACTGATGCACAATAACCGTTCTGTTACTGGCACGAATTGACTGTTATTAATTTGCTATCTACCCGTTCAGTTTTATCCGTGTTTAATTAAAACGGGTGAATGATTTGCATCCGCATATCGTTGTTAGTTGGAAGTCTCGCACTCGTTTGTAGAACTCGACCCGGTCGATTCAGTTTTGTTAACTATCCAATGAGCGTTCTTGCCCGTCGCTGCTGTGCTGTATGCAATGCTATTTCTTCACTAGTAGTATAGTCTGAAATTCCATAAATCGTCACCATAGGTAAACTGAAACGTTGTAGATAATCACAGGCGGATAAAAGTTTATTCATTTTACCATATAGTATGGATCATTGCATGTCTAGAAACCGAGCACTAGGAAGCTATTCTTTGGCATCCTGAACGTTGGTTATATGGGGACAACAGAATGGCGCAAAGAGGGCAAGTGGATGGAGTTTGAGCATCAAACTCAACACGATGTCTGCTTAATTAGGAAGAATTTGTTTCTCTCACGTTAAAATTTTGTGATTACATACAAACAATGAGGAAGCATGGTGCCTGTTTGGACTAGTTATTGAGTCAGGGCCGATCTTACACACAACCTCAGCATTGGCCTGATAAGTTCAACTTTATCTAGGAAGGAGGGGGGAGTGAGTGACGATTGAAGTAAATGTGCTTACTCGCAGGTACGTGCACTCAGTCAAAAGTTAATTCATGCTGATTGAAATGTCACTGCTGTTTTTAGCCAAAACGTCATTCTTCAAAGAATATTCGACTAGCCCCTTCAACATCCACTTTGCTGTCTTCATGAGGTCCAGAGAAATATTCAGAACGCTTTACGATCACGTCTTATCGCACGGTTTTAATCCAACAGATTATTTGACTGTGTCTAGTTCCCCTGTGTGCATTCTGCCTCACCGTTAGAATGCGCTTGAAATTTACAACCTTGGGTTTAACCGATTGATTAACGAGTCACGTGTGTGCCAAGTTGGGGCAGAACATACGCATGTTGCCACCACTCATGTGTAATCGGTGTTACGTCCTCCCAGCGTGAAATTGCAACAAGAGTTAGCATTGAGTTAATCACGAGGTTAACGTGGAATGCAAACTCTTGACAGTTTAGGCTAAAGAACCTCGAGATGACGGAGAAGCGGTATACGATATGGTCAACTGTGCTAACTTAGTATTTTGGAGAGTGAATTCACGTTTAGCAAATACCTAGGTGAAACAGCGGTAGGCGGATAAAACACCAAGCCGTGTTTGCGGACAGTCTCGATTCGACCATCTACACGGAGTGTTTCCATTGTTCAAAACATTCAATAGGTGATGAACCACTGTTCACTTAACTCATAAGGTGTTCAGTTTGGAGTTTCTAAACCTTTCTAATTCGCGGACAAGATTCTTCACGCGGAATCACAGTTTTGCTTTGGCTTCTATTCTTGTGGTATGGTTTCTCGAGAAGTATGTCTGTATTTCAGCTAGTCACCCTGACAAAATTGGGTCGAATAAACACACCGTGCAACAGTGGGTGCCCGGGGGTAATTCAGGGTGGAAAACCTATTGCCGAATTTAAAAACACCTCTGTTTTTGCTTTATTTTTATTGGTCAGTCCCACCTCAGCTGGAACACAGAAAAGGCTTTCTATTCGCACATTCTAGACCAAATGAGCTGTAAATCAGATGGGATGAATTAGCACAAACGAAAAAGGTATAACTCGATAAAATAAAAGATACCACGGATCCCGTACAATCCTGCGTCAGACAGGATTCAATATTTTGATTGACGTGTGTCAGTAATTGCCAATACTTACAAAGAGATCTGATCAACATGATAAGACAAAGTGCATTCCCATGATATTGGAACTTACAAAGACTAACGTACCCAATGTCAGCACGAAAATAATAGATATTCTATTCATGACCATATAAATGGATTACGAAGTCCTTTGAATAAGTACCATACTGTATTACCACTTTTCCTCGTTTTTACACTGTAATGAACACGCACAGCATACGCCAGTTTTGTGCTTGGTAATACGCACATTGATTATGAATTTCGATGTCGGTAACTAATGCGTTCCAATGTTTTAATCGCAGGTCACAAATAGCCGGAATATTTCAGCCGAATATGTTTGAATTCCATTGTAGTGGTTACTGACCGGCTTTTGTGAACCAAACACAGAATAACAAAAATTGGAGGAAAATCACATTTTCACTCTGCACAACTTGTGATGACTGCACGGTGGTAAAAGCATTTTCATTTGGTACTTATCGCAAAACTAGCACGAGAAGTAGTCCACTCTGGTTCCGGATAGATGCAACTGGTTGTATTTTATGCCACAGGGTATGATTCTTCTCTGCCACAACCCTAACCCTGACCCTAACGTATTAGTTTGACAAAATAAGGGGCAAACTCGATTGAATCCGTGCTCATCTGCCATACAAATTTGATTCATTGGTAATATATTTTACAAACCTTGTATTATGATTCCTTCACTGTTCGGCTAACCTGGGAGTTTGTGGAGAAGAAAACGGAGTTTGCTTTTTGAGACCAATCCTAGTTATCGAAGAAGACTCACTTTTTCTAATCTATTGGAGCCCTAGGAACATCCATAATCTGTCACTCCCATGAATGATGTATTGTTATTTATTTTTGCTTCTTGTGTTATTCTGAGATAAAACAAATGGCTTATTTGAGAAGAATACTGCAGCCGAAATATGCCCCTATGGAGCCGCAGGTTCACTGGTGGGAATTAATCACTAATTATTTCATCATGTGATGTAATAAGTCGAAGGTGAGTTGACAAGTTCGGTAATTTGCACCAGGTTATTTATTGTTAAGTCGTATCTCGCAGCATTGGGAGTGGCACAAATCGGGGTGTTCATCAAGCATCCTTGATCAGACATCCAGGTTTGATAAATTATATAGAATGAAAATTTGTTTAACGTTCCTTGGCTTTTCGAGTGTGAGCAGTCGAACACGTGTGATTTCTAACTTTCAGTTCATTTTCATTATGTTAGAAAACAGAAATGGATCAGGAGGTATTACAATGATCGACGGGATTAGTAGGAAGTCAGATATGCACAAGAAGTTGTTAATCGTTCAATACCAAGGTTTAACCAACTAATGAAATCATTCTCATTCATCTCATCCCTCTGTCAGTAGTGTATATCCACCAGACTCGAAAGAAACCAGAAATTGTGAGGCGAACATCGTATCCACCAGTGAACCTGAGCCGGCTCTCATTGATTCAGTGGTCTTCAAGACGACATTATTTCACATCTACTCGTCACTGGTTTTGCATTGCCACAGATCTTTACCTCAAAGTGACCAATGCCCACTGTAGACGACTTCCTGCTGGACAGCAAAAGTAAGACGAACGTTTTTTACGTACGACTTAAGTAGACTGACGACGTGACTAGCGCGAGTAGCAAATTAGGTTTGCACGGGAAACAACGAAAACCCCATACAGTACTTATATAGCAAGTTATCGAGCGTCAGTTTAAACTTGGTGGGGGGTGCTTAATGGATGATTGTTAAAATATGATTCAGGTGGTCCTATGGTTTTTACTCTATAGCTGTGAATGCTTTGCCGAAAGACCAATGAGTCTGCAAATATTGGAATGATATTTGCTTATGAACTAAAGCCGGAGATTCCAGCCGTTCAGATCGTTTTTGGAGCCTAATACACAACTGAGCGTAACTATGTACGCATAAGTACGTCAAAGTAGAACACCGGCCCATTGGTTAATCATGCATGAAATTCGTGCTGAGCCAGACCAGCAATGCTCGGAGAGCATTCACCTAGGGCTAAATTTGTACTTTGATGCCGATTAGTGGTCTAGCAACATACAGTGAGCTGTGAAGCTGTTCTCGAAAGTTAGAATTATTCAGAACAACTTCGACAGTCAACATTTTGTTGCATTAATTCATTTCAGCCTGGGCGGACCGATAAAACAGTAAAAATGTCAACAGTTTAGACTTAAAGGATTACAAAGGTATAAAAAGGCTATCGATCTGATGATAGTAGTTCAAATTTTTCTTCTCGGCAGTCCATCAAATGTTTGTGTCATTTCGCTGGACAAACAAAGCAGATGAGCTCGTTTTAAGTCGTAACGAATTCTGTACTGATTTTAGACGGAAGACTATGCTGCAATTTCTTGCACACTTTAAGGAGTGGCCTTTCTCTCGAATGCGATTCTCTTTTTTGCCTGTGCTTGAACACTCGTTATCAAGCGAATGCTGTACTTCTGCTTTGTGTGATTGCATTTTTGATTTAGTTTTGGTGAGTTATTAAGAAGCCGTGAGTGCAATTCGGAGGCATTCGATTTCTGCCCAGGTGTTCCGTGCTTTCCGTGGAAATGAAGCCAAGTGTTTTAGTTCACTTCGGTAACATTTTGGTTTTGTTTTGATCCACAAAGTTCGTGGCATAAGTTTCGTTCGCTGCATCAGTTATTACCATTCAAGTGGTTGCACTTGTCCCAAAATTCCTATTTATGACCAGCTGGTGAAAGGATCCCTCTTAGAAAATGAATATGAAATTTTGTTCATGTATCTCCTCTCAAGGACGAAGCGTTGCGACGCAAGTTTCCGACAGCAAACATGTGGCTTAATCATACAGTCTAAAGAACACGCCCAAATCCTTTGCGTTTTGAGACTGTCACTCGGTTCATCAATTTTTTCCGAGCGATTAAGTGGAATTCCGATCAATATTTTTACATTCTCGCCTCAAGATAGTCAGGACATCAGTGGTCGACGCAAATATCGCGCAAATCGGTCTAGTCTGCCGGCCAGAGTTCCTCGAGGATTCTGGGTAGATTTAAGTCTAGGGCTACAGTTTATGCGTTACACGAGTTTGACCTCGCGAAACACCAGCTAACCTTTAGTTACATAAAACGCGATTCCTTGGTTGGATTTCCGAGTCGGTACCGAAAGAACGCAATATTGTAGTGTCTCACTACAGATCTCACGAATGCACATCGCATCTCTTTCAAATTTTTGTCACTGATTCTCTACTTAAAACGTTTGCTTTTCCTCATTCCACGGGAACATCGATACGACACATACGTGCTAAGTTGATCATTTTCTTATGTTTTAATTTAAAATTGGCAAGCTTTATGTTTACTACAACATGCGTTACAATTTATTTCATTTCCTTCCATTCTCCTTACTAATTTTGTTAAATTTTATGCTTAGCCCAAGCGAATAACTTCGTGACGTTCTTGTCGTCGATCAACTTCCCCACTTGGCAGCACTATGCTGGCCGCGGCCCCCTTCCTGAAAAATAATGTGCATTGTTGTTTCATTAATAAAGGAAGTAAAAGATGAAAGATAAAATGTTTATGCTTACATGCAAATATGTGAAGGCCGGTGTCCTCTAATTCCTAGGCGTCACACACCCTGCCTTGCTGAGATACGGCAACCAGTATGACGATTACCTCCTAATTGTTCGAATTCACTTAGAGGGGAGAGTAATAATTATATAACTTCCCAGTTAGTTTTGGACAATGTACGAGTTACACGTTCACTTCAAGCCATTTCGAATTCTTCATCATTTTTCCAAGGCCCTGGATCATGGTCTTTCGGGCACACTTATCCTGATGGCGCAGCGCGGTCTTCAAAGCACAATGGCTATCGCATTTTAGGCTCTCCGTTGATGGGGCGAAACGTTTGTGACGATTTCCCGTCTCCGATGCACCGTGTTTGAATAAAATTACATAATGCAATTCCGAATAGATCTTTTTGCTATCCAGTAGTAACCGAGATTCGTGAAACACGTGTAAACACTTCAAAAACACGAGTCAATGAGATATCAGAAAACTTTAATGCACGAGTTTGAATAGCCCAAATTCAATTTCCACACTCAGAATCGTGGATTCAAACATACTGAGAATGATTGCAGCTAGAATTCGCATTTCGACAAGATGGGAAACGTGTGCCAGTTGGATCACTTTTCGAAACTTTGGGAGACCTAACTTGGTGACCGACTTCGTGTATTCAATTGATAGCAATGAGTTTACCTGTTCGGTTAACAGATATCCGAGGGCCGATTTTCGTTTGCGGATTAGTTTGATGTTAGGTTCCAGTGATCATGGCTACAAGGACAAACAGACGCACACAAACTTTGAGCCACACTGACAAACGAGACTTTGGGTACAGTGTTTAGGCTGGTCCGGCTTCGGATGTTTACAAACCAGATTTTGAGACGAACCGAATGTTTCTCCTCAAATTGATCTAAATCCATGAAATATTCCTTTGTTTAAACAGGCGTATGAATTTGACTTTACTTATGAAATACTTCTTTCTTCAACACTCAGTGGATCGATTACTTGTCCGTTGACTCAAATAAAGCGAACTTTATTATTCATTACCCAGTACATCTGACTAGTCTTTAAACACATTAACTACTTCTAACGACTTGTCAAGAATCACGAATTTCGTCGTACAAACGGCTTGCGGGCGGCACAAGTTCAAAGGGCAAAGAGCTATCAGCGATCACTCGGCTCGTCGTTCTACAGTAATCCCAAAGAAATCGGAAAAAGTAATATTTCCTTCGGGTCCCCGGGTTATTTGAGCATTCTCGTTGCCATTCTGTTATACCTAACAGATGATATTAAAACGTTTGTTTCGATTATATTGTCAGATGTCTCTGCCACGAAAGAGTCGCTCGGAATGGTGCACCACAGCACATCTAGCTGAATTATTTAAGATGCTTGCAGTCAGCACAATCCAGTGAGATTGATTCGCGAATTTTATTCAAAGTAGGTTTATCTTCTGAAATTCGCAGTTAACGAATATATTATTGGCTATTTCCCAGTCACCATTATGAAACACATGAGCGTCGTGTTATATTGCTTCTTAGGAGATTAGATGTCTATCGGACTAATTTTAACAGAACTTACTTCTGTGTGTTTCGAATAACGTAGAGTACGGTGTGTAAGATTCTTCGAGTCCCAATGTTGGATGTGAACTGGGATCCCCTGTGTGACAGTTGCGTTGATGCAGTGAAGGGGAGTGCATAAAAACTATTACATTCTTTATTACAATGAAATTATCACATACACACACACACACAAATGCGCACTGTTAGGCGAGAACACTAAGTTTAAAAAAAAAACAGAGGAACATTGTTGACATGCAAGCAAATGAAATTCCAGAGCAAATCTTCGGTTGTTTTTCTTTGAAGCGAAAGTGTGCCGCTTCGTGCTGGCCTTTCAATGTTATCTACGGTGTCGTGATGTGTTGCCAGGATATTGTTTACAGTGCTCCCACTATTTTGAACCAGATAGTTACCATTAAGTAATTCAGTGCGTTGGAATACAAAGCGTAGAAGAAGTAGCACATACAATGCGGATTAGGGTGTGAGAATCAGCTTATTTTGTGAACACGAAAACGTAATATCTGTAGAAGAGTGACACGTTAATCGAAAATTTGATGTCTCAAAAACTTGGCTGCTATCAACGCTGACCCAGTCATTGGAATACGCGTACGGTAATCACCCAAACTTCGGCAATCTGACTGTGTTTATGAATCAGTCCTAACCATTGTGCGAAACTCAGAACCCAACTTTGGCCACCCAGTTAAACGGCAAAGTCCGGAATCAGTTCAGATTGAAGTTACTCTGTCAGAGTCAAGTACAACAAGACGAAGAGGTCGATACAAAGGGATGTCAATTAAGTTCATCTCCTAGTGCTATCTTAAAGTGAACCAAATGACAGACATCAACAATTTGGATTACCCTTGACGCATAAGTATACGTTAGCAACCGGGTATCGTTAATTTAATCAGTTGCACGTTGACACGCCAGAGTGGAATGTTCAATAGCTTTTAGCGGTAAGTATCAATCACCTGGTAGTCAAACAATAATGACCATAGAGAGTTAATTAACAAGCAAGAATTGTGTCATAGATATGAATAAGGGGATGCGAAAGAAGAATGGGGCCTTGGGATTCTACGCCGGAAATCTACAATCCAAGTGAGGTGGCGATTGTGTCCATTACAACGGTCGTTCTCGGACATTTACTTTCCCTTTTTCTCTAAGCGATGTCAGCGATTCCTTAATACCACGTGTTTTACTGACTGCTACTCACAGAGAGCAGTGCACGTTCTGCGCAAGAGCACTAGCGTGAAACATGGACGGAGTTTATGAGTTTGTTCTTCGCAAACGGGCTTGTAGCGGCGTAGACAACCAAGGTAATCGGATGCTTCTCAGTGTGTATTCTCTATCGATTTTATTTTTGAGATGTTGATGTTGCCATCTTTGTGAGTGCGTAGATAACTGTTTGTTCTTTAGTCTTAACACTCATCAAAGCTATTTGCAAACAGAGATAACTTGATAACTCATTGCCTTTGTTTTTTTTTTCTAGCCACTATAGTAATGGAAACAAATGAATGTGCATTCTTCTCTGTCACATGCCGGGTCACAAATTATTTATCCACGGCAAATTTTCCAACACGAGTAAGGCTTTTGACAATGAAGAGCAATTTTTTGCCAATTCCAAGGAAGTTACTAGTCTTGATGCCTTCCCTAAATAAGATACTTGGTCCGCTGTTCACCAGACCATGAAATCTGTATGCCTCGTTGTGACTCACATTCTCAATAACCAGTCGAATTATCGTCGATCCAGTGCGTGAGAAAACTAGTCCCTACAGCAACGGCTGCGGTTTAGAAACGAGGAAACGTACAGAATTTCAGCCAACCGGTAACGTAAGGTGCCGGACGATTTGAACGACCCCAGAGAAAAAATGAAGAGGACCATGAGTGCTAGGCCAAAAGGAAAGCCCAATACCGTTTAGCCGATTCGACCGTGATTAGGATGATCAACAACTTCGTTTCATGAAATAATCCACCATGTGATACCATCGCTCAACTCAACATAAAGAAACCATGGAAGCACTGTACAGCTCTTTCATTTTTGTTAGGAATCATCAGCAACACATATCCACCGCGCCAGAACTGGGACGCGAAACCCGGGACAAACGATTTTAAGTCAAACGCCTTAGCCATTACGCTACCGGGAAGGATTTCAACGGTATGGTGAACTTCACCACATGATGCTATCCTGCTTTTCCAGCATTTAGAACTATGGAATTTACTAAATCTCACCTGCGGGAATATTCGCGTACCACGAAGTAAAGACATGTGAAAACAATGATAAGATATATAATTGTAGGGGAAATGTCCGCACTGTCTGAAGACACGTCATACAAGAAAACAGATAATGTTGAAAACCGCTACCAGTACCGTTAATCGTTGATCGATTGTAGTGATTATCTGTCGTATTTCCGGAAAGTGGTGAAGTTTGTCATCCCTCACTTGCCGGGATAAGGGAATCAGTGTGTCCTGAAGATGACAATGGTTTCAATAAAATAAAGG
>LUCM01001514.1:545961-583310 GCA_008360955.1 Fasciolopsis buskii
CCTTTATTTTATTGAAACCATTGTCATCTTCAGGACACACTGATTCCCTTATCCCGGCAAGTGAGGGATGACAAACTTCACCACTTTCCGGAAATACGACAGATAATCACTACAATCGATCAACGATTAACGGTACTGGTAGCGGTTTTCAACATTATCTGTTTTCTTGTATGACGTGTCTTCAGACAGTGCGGACATTTCCCCTACAATTATATATCTTATCATTGTTTTCACATGTCTTTACTTCGTGGTACGCGAATATTCCCGCAGGTGAGATTTAGTAAATTCCATAGTTCTAAATGCTGGAAAAGCAGGATAGCATCATGTGGTGAAGTTCACCATACCGTTGAAATCCTTCCCGGTAGCGTAATGGCTAAGGCGTTCGACTCACAATCGTTCGTCCCGGGTTCGCGTCCCAGTTCTGGCGCGGCGGATATGTATTGCTGATGATTCCTAACAAAAATGAAAGAGCTGTACAGTGCTTCCATGGTTTCTTTATGGTGAATTGGGCGATGATATCACATGGTGAATTATTTTATGAAAATATTCAAGCTCCTACTACTAACATGTACCAATCTCGTTTCAATCAGGAACCTTTGCACAATATCTACAATAAGCATCAACTTGTAAGGCAGTTTAGGTTACCTGTTGCTCACCTTGGAATCGAAAACAGAGATACTTCGCGACTACCTGGCAAGTACATTGGTGTTCGATAAGTGTTGAGATTGATGGCTTCGTTTTCAGTTGAATAGATTTGATTCGGTAGGCGATCTGAATGGACAAACGATGCGTGGTCTCCCGAAGATGGTCATGTGTATCCTATGGTGTCATCAATCTAGTCGACTTTGTTTTGAACGTCGTGTGTCCTGCTGCAGTCATGTAACGTTTGACTAAAATGCTTTCAGATAAAGGTGGAAATACTATTGTATCCTATTGTCATCAGCCGAGTGAACCTCAGTATCCGCAGTACTTTTGCTGGCCGAATGATTTTGAATGAGTTCACCCGTAAACAAGGTTTGAAGTGGAATGAATCAAACGCGTGCAGTAACGTTTCTTCACAAATTTTACGGCCTTCTTGATGATTATCGCGTCATCTGCAAGCATGGGTTTTATCCAGTACAATGATACACCGAAACTGCCACTTTTTACAACTGTTTAGGCACGCATCTTAAAGGAAATTGTTTGAGTGACCCAGTAATTATCATATGAACAACAGGTTTTGCGGGTCATTACGGACAGTCGGAAAGAGATGAGACAGCATTATAAAGAACTCACACGACTGGCGTACAAAGCATGTCAAAAACAATCAAACGTCGGCGGGTTTTAACGCTCCTCATCGACGAAGAACCTGGTCTTAAACAGAAATATCCTACAGACCACGCGAGCACCTTTCGAATGCTAGCAATAAAAGACTGTTCGATAATATCAAACAGATCGTTGTGAAATGATTCTTAGTTGGTAGGTGCCACTTCAGATACTTTCCACTACTGCCTGGAACAAAATTCCATAGCAGCTTCTGTACACATTTGTCACTTATTCTGGGTATCAAATAAAACAGATATCGGCTTTTGTCATCAAAATCTGAAAAGAATTGGAAGTGATGTAGGTGCACATCAAATAGCTCCTGCGATTCGAATCCATGCATATCGGATCATATCAATTTCTGATAAACAACACAACTCGACGACTGTATTTCACCTAACTCAGAATACGGATTTAGTTATGCAATGGGTCGGAACACTACAATGATGGAGTTTCACGCAATTCGAGTGCATACACAACGCAACAGACCGAACAACAAAAGTGTGATTACGAATTTGCGAACTTTGTCCCATAAATCATTCATCACACTCAAAGTGATCTTTTCAGTTAGAGGTGCAAGTTTTACCATATAGTTTGCTATGAAATTCATCTATCTCTTCCAGACACTCAACTAATTCACGTGATTGCACAGCTCTAGGAAATAACTTGTTTGTCAGTCTCCAGGGGGTTGGTTGAATCTGTGCCCCCCTCATTTGATAGTGAGGGCTTCACACACTTCTCAACCATTCAGCTGCCTTTTCGACTCTTAGATAGATCTAGTTCGGTGTATTTAAATGCTACTCAAATGAACAAGGCTATCCGAGGTTAAAATGGGCTGGCCACCACCGAGATATCGTCGTTTTGGTCGGTGAAAATGATCTTTCTATTCGTAGGGAATAAGTAGATTGCTAAATTTCAGCGAAATTCGGAGACCACGAGCGCAACATGTGCGCAAGAATCGTGCACTTAATCATTTTTCATTGCGAGCCGAGTTCCGCATTCAAATATTTGACTTTCTGGTGAGAAAAACATGGACGACCAGCTGCACGAAGAATGTTGGGTCACATGGATGTCGGAGCACGCATCTCCCTTTCAAGCAATAGACATTTGCGCAACCTCCTGGTTCCTCATGTTTATGTAATCTTAGCTCACGGTTTTTGGCCTCATTAACAATCTGTTTACTAATCGGTACGGTAAAACAAGGTGTTGAAGTACCAGGAACGTTTTGAAGGTGACATTTCAGAATGCAATATTATAAATTCGATTTTGCTAGAGCTTTTTCAATAAGTCTGGGAGATTGATGAAAATAAGACGTGTGGCTAGAAGAACAAATGCCAGATAAAAGTACAGACGGAATGCCGGGAAGTTTTGCTACACTAACCAGTATAAACAGTTGATTCAAAAGTCAAAATCATAGACTAGAGACTAGTGTAAGATAATCGCAGGCTAGATAATCACGGGGAACATTGTATTATTCCGGGTTCTATACTTGACTTGGTCAAATTATGTAATCTTTACGTTTTTCTCGATTCACGCCACGTTCGTTAATCATTGGAACCGTTTTTAGTTACTTTTCAACCTTAGTCACAGGACAGACCAATCTCGTGCAATTTTTATCATTATTTTAGCGCTGACAGTCGGATCAGGTGGTCTGGCAATTTGTTTTTACAGATATTCATTTTCTTGTTAGAATTCCATTTAGATCCCGTTGAACATGCACAGGTTTTGGTAGTACACTGAGCTTGGCTACCATTTGCTACACTATAGACGACTAGAATGATCTGAAACCCCTTAAATGTTCCAGATTCGATAATGGAGATCCGGTTGAAATATCTGCTAGCATTCCATCACGGAAGTTAGTTAATTTTTTTGAAATAAGGTAGTGCAGGTAGCGCAGAAAAAGGTTAACTTCTACGGATTTGTTCATCCACATGTCTGACTGGAAACCAAATTGTTCCGCATACAAATGCGTGCATTTAGGTTCACCCTCACTGTGCAAATGCGATCAGTTGGTCAAAACATTGAAAAATATTAGGCAAAATTCATAATTCCATTTCGGAATCACTATTTCCACCTGACTAAGTTAATTTTCTTCGCCTCACAAACAGGGACAATTGGCTTTATACTAGAGTGCCCACCACTGTGATGTAGAAACCTGGCAGAAGTTTCATACTCTGTTTTTTCGTATCCCGTTGTCGTAAGAAAAATTCACATGTGATCCCATGGGTTGAGCATGACTTTTCACGTTATTTCTTCAATGACACACCTGACGCATAGCCGTATTCGCAGTTAGAAGTAAGAAACGTAGCCATAAGGATCGCACTAAGCAGTAGTAGTAGTCGTAGTAGTAGTAGTGGTGGTAGTAGCAATCGATATAATGACGCTTTTCAAACTCTGTTATTGGTGCATTAAAAGCCTCAGAAAACATCGCTATCGTTCTTTTAAAATGCAAGCACGAAGAGCCCAATCATTTGTGATCTTCACGAATGTACAAATTTAGATACTCGGTTAAGCAGCTGTTCTCCTCCGATTTCTGTCGAATTCTGTTCCATTCGTCCTTTTTACATATGAATCAAAGGAAACATGGCAGAAATTATCATTCTAATTCCAAAAGTTTTGTGTTCTCAAAACATGGTATTTTATTGGCTCTACTAAAGACTGTGTATCCATTATTTTCATTCAGGAATCTTTTTTGTACTTTAATCTAATCAACTGAAAAATACGTAGTTAAAACGTGCGAAGGTAATTGCTATTTTCAATTCCATAATTGGCCCCGGAGTACTTCACCACAGGTCCCACGAATCACGTGTTTCATCGAATAATCCTATGGTTCGTGTGACAAATTCTAATTTACGCTGACTAGAATTAGCGAGCTTTTGGTACACTCGTATATTGGCTGTTGATCGATGCCTTCTCAAAAAAGACATTTACAACACTCATGCAGTTGTTTGTAGTAAGAAACGTTGCGTTTTTGGATACTCTATCAAAAAAACAAAAGACTTCAAGCGGAACTAAACAGGCTTTTTTCAAATAAAATAACTTTAAAGGGGAGCTAAACTGATCTCTTTGCATTAGGGCATACTTCGTAGATGAGACCTGTTCGGTAAGCAGGATATTCTAACTGCAAAAACACTTTCAAGATGACAAGACTCGGTGTGTTCAGTCTGTCACGGATTTTTCGCTTGCTGATTAATTCAAATTAGTTGTTGGTTCGAACACAGGAGCACAACTTACCCTCAGACTGAAACAGCACTCTCAGCATGTTACTTCCTGACGAACTCGGATCAACAAAACGGTGGCATACCGCTCCGGGATAGAAAAAACTCCTTTATGTTTTACTTTGTGAGACGATGACTGGGTGGCTAGATCGGTCTGAGCACACTAACCAATCACGCGTTGGTCTGTGACAAATCTGTATCTGACCAGCTATTGGTTGCCGATTCCTCAAGGTTCACTTTTCTGTGAGCAGGTCAGATAATTAGAAATGCGCGGGCTAACAGTCATTCATTCGCTGCAGTTATGCACGAAAATTTCCCGTTTTTGTTCCCCATGTAGAGTTGCTGAGAAAAATGTGGAAACCATAATATGTACTCGAAAAACTAAGGTGATCAGGATAATTAGTGGATTATTTTTCTATTTATTCTTTAATTTACTAAATGGCCATTGTTCGATATTTCAGACATAGGTTAGCTACTTATTTCGGTGCTTTCGGACTCCCATTGTTGACCACCAGATGGCCTCTAAGGGGTTCGAAACGGCCTGGCATTATTAGGAGATTGTTATAACTAATTGAGGGTCCTTTCGGGTTGTTCTTTTAACCGCAAAGTGATTCATGAGGATATGTTAGTGATTAACTCAGGAGCACTTTTGTGTACCTTAAAAGTAATGAAATTGGAACCATTTTATTTTGTTTCCCAATTTATAATCTATGATCTGGATCTATAATATTCTATACTATACTGTACTATACTATGTTACATTATAGTCTGATATTCCATGCTGATATTTGGTTACTTTGGATCACGTGAATCTCTATATGCAAAGACATATCCCACCTACATCGTATTACCTTGACCCTGAACTTATATTTACTCATGAGAACTTCTCTATTTTGTGCAAAAATACTAGAATCTCACAATCACTAAAAATATCAGTAAGTTTGCTTGGAATCCTGTACATTTCCTGATCCCAGATTCTGTTTGACTCTTTGAACCACTCGTCGTTTATAATTTCAAGTATGATGAAGAGGAGGTAAAATTGTCCTGCAATGACAAGCCGATTGGTGGCAACAACAGCCTGATCGCGTGGCAGATTCGCTTTCATCGTGCATGGCTTGTTAACCCCCAAGTCACGGACCATTCCAGTACTCCAAACTCACTGTGTGCCCAGCGCTTCTTCATAAGCCGCGATTGTCTTAAACTAAACAAACGTGATCAGTGACAAAGGCAACTTTCCCTTTCAGAATTAAATCAAAATGTGTTAATTTGACAATAAATCAATATGCAAACTAAAGACACCAAGTTCTTGCAAGACCAGAGATATGACTTACTGGGAGGCGGCCTGTATAGTTGCCAATCTGTATGGTCAGCGTTATACGAGTAACTCATGTTTTTATACTGGAAATAAGGAAACAAGAACGGTGAGGCAGAAGAGTATTATTGCTAATGTCCTCATTATTAGCTGCAGATGCCCTTTAACTAGATAAGAAGTCTGACAACTAGCGCAAGATTAAATTTTAGTTTATACCCAAATTCTACAGACCATTATAATAGAATGTATAACAGCAGAGCTTACGTTCACGCAAAAACGAATAATCTTGGGAATTCACTGGGGACCTCACGTTCACCAAGCATTATATGACACCACTAATCAATGATGGCGCCTCCACGGCACACACGTGAGAGCAATTAGTGTGGAACGAGAAAAAGCCAAATATAGCGAGCAAAAAAGCCGTGCTTGAATGCAGTTAAACTACATAGAGTAGAACGCGATAGAACACCTCGATTTCAAGTAGTATGAGGGTCAACGAATAGAATAAGCCCCCGAATTTCCCTCAAAAAGCAGCCTTTGAGAATAACGTGTAGAAGGACGATGCTCGAGTTCGTCATGCAGACGTTGTTTCCACCTGGCATAGATCTCTGTTAATGGGATCTAATTTATGTATTCATTTATTTGATAGTTAAAAACATCCTCATGGAGCCTGTTTTTCCCCCATTGCGTGTTGGGCGGTTTTGCCCACGATTCCGCAGGTACATCGATTACTTTTGGCGACTGGAAAAGATGACATATTTGATTATCATGCGATCATTATTGTCTAACATTTCCAACATGATGGAAAACACGAAAGGTTTACTTTAACATTCACTCGCAGTCATATATCACTTCAAAAAAAAACATGGAAATTCCTCATGTAATTACCTTAAGAGACGAGAAGAACTGGAGATCTCATTGGGGTTGAGACCAACAAGTCTATTCGGGAAAATAGGGTTTCTGTAGGCTAACAGTAATCATACAATTCTTTGTCTGAGATGGAAGCTTACCCAGTCATCATTGGTTGATGAACGATTGCACGAAATGAGCCATGTACCAACTTAAGTCAGTCCAAATTCCTCCGGCTGTACAGACGGCTCATCTGTGAACCCATTCTGGCATTGCTATTCTAATGCATATATCATTCACGGCTTCACGCTCATGCAAAGCGAGCCGTCAGTTAATGGACCGCCCCTTCCCTACATTTGACATAACAAACGTTTATTTAATTACAACGTACTTTATACCTGCGATAAATATAACAACTACCATACAGTCACACTGCACTGTGGGATTTATGCAGTTCAATAGTTACCAGTAGATAGAAGCTATTGGTAGTGTCAGTCGTTTATCGGGAGGCGACATCCATACAAAGAGATTAGTTACAGAGAAGTAAAAATAACTATTATCTGTTTAAACTAATGGATTGGACTAAAGGGAATAGAGTCTAGGGAGGAAATGAAAAACACCTTATTTGTATGTGAACCGTCAAACTCTCACGAACTAGGTGGTAAAGACTTAAAATTTACAGGGCAGTGAAATCAATCATTCCGGTAACCGGGATTGGTAATCGTTTTGGGGATAAAGATACCATCAAGCACATCAGAATCCTTATAGGTTATTCCTGCTGATTTCACAAACAATACACTTAACGAGTATCTAGGGTGACTTGTACTCAGGCTCCTTAATTTACATGGTGCCTGAACAGACAAAACGTATGAGGTTATCGTGGGAAGAATTATGCCGGCTTGGAATGGAATGAAAAGAGGAGCGAGGAAGAAAGAGGAGAAAGAAAAGCTCGCACACGATACATATTCGCCACTGGAACACTTCGTTATACGGAATTCGCTATTGCCTTTCGTGATTCGCACAGGTTCCATTCAAACCACAGCATATTATCCCTCAAAGTACTAAATGATTCCCGTCGCGGCGGTGATTACCTTCATCAGTTTCACATACTACCAGCTGCTACAGTGCTTCCTATGGTTTTAGCGTCGACCGACAGTTATCTATCCTTCACAATTTTAAAATATGGTTTAGCGCTGACGCTAACTCCAGAGCCTTCGGTCGGTCATCTCGACTATAGTCAGATGCCAAGCGAAGACGAACAAATGGTCTCCGGTCTATCAACACGACAGTCCCTCCTCTTTATTTGTTATAATCAAATTGTTTATGTAAGCCCACGGACGATAGAGTTATTTAGCTGATTGTCCTCCGTCTAACGGGCTTATTGTCTATTTTTTGGTCCTAGCGCATGCCGCCTCCGCTCCTATCTGAGGAGATCACAGCCTCAGACCACTTTCAATCAGTCCGCTACCTAGGGGGCCTGGTTGGTTCCGTATTTCTTCTCGGGCTTGTTGTCGGTTCAATTCCAAGCCCGTGTTTTGTCCAACTGACGTCTGAGGGGTTTGGCCGTCAGTCTTACCACCACGGCTACAGCTGCACGTCGTCGTTGTACGACTCATCACACCGAAGGAAAATGCCTCTGCACTTTTGCCGTCTGGTCGTAACCTCCCCTTACATTCACGCGTTGCGATTCGTGAAAAATCGGTATTCGAGACGCGAGAGCGTGCAGTATGAAGTGGCTGTTTTCGGTGTTCCGCAGGTGACCATGTTCAGCACCTTTTGTGTCATTAGAGTCGGGTAATGGAGCGGCTCCGGGAGATTGGTAGTGGTAACGTTACTGAGTTTCAAAATAACGGCCACTTGTGACCCTTATTATATCTAACTTTTGTAACAAGCTACGCACGGCGTGGTGACACGAAACATACCGGCATCCAAGCCGTACCGTTATGGAGTCAGCAACTGATCCTTTAGGTTTTTCAAAATGGAGTGCAGTTTTCCGGTGTAACGTTTCGTCCCTCCGATCTCTCAGGTCCTGGCGGTTGTTGGGCCACTCCAAAACCCTAAGAACAGGTCAAAGCGAAATTCTTTTCGATTCTCTATGCGGTCGGATTTATGGGTGAGTAGACGAGTGGTTATGGTTTCTTAATGATAGATTGCTACCTACTAACCCGGACTGCTTTATCAATATGAGATTGTGATCGTTCACCATCCGACAAGTTGTTTATTACGAAGAACTCAACAAGTACCCAAACTGATTGAAATGGCTGATTTAAGCAGACTAAGAATATCCAACCATACAACGTCTAACAAAAACAGAAAGCGTATCGTCCAGTGTACTCAGAAGGGTGTCAATGTAAATTATTTTTCCCGAACTAAAGATCAAAATGTGCCAGGTTCTCTTAACTGAATTGTTTTTCGAAAGTAAACCTTCAATTTTTTAGTACTTTAAAACCTTATTTTGCTGCTTTATTGAGCAAGCAGATTGGTTGTGGTTCTCAGAACGGTAGATGAAACAAAAACCTGTTAGTGACGGCTAAAAATTATGAGTTGAGTTTGAAAGCTGTAAGCAGATGGTACAGTACCGTGTTCTAAGACTAAATAACACTAAGATGTCGGAATTTCCATCGAGGCTCCACGACTGCTCTCATTTCCATTATATACTTCGGCGGCCTTTGATACTGCTCATAGATTTGTCTAGTGCAACAGCTTGCCCAAACTCGAGATGACTTAGACGTTGTTATTCCCGAAGAATTGTACTGTAGGCAAAACAATCCAAGATGTTACGTTCCTGAGTCATTCGTCAAACTTGTAACGAAAAAGCAGTATTTTTGGATGCATTTCATTATTTCGGAAAGAAACTACCAGTTCGCAACAGTTACGTAGATAGTTGTAAAGTCCGGATGCTTAGAAAAGGGGAAGATAGCTTTGATGATTCATGCAAAGAAAACTGATTAGTTGAGAAAGCTTGTTAGCTTCTATGTTGTGTTTCACAATTTGAGTGTGGATGAATGGTCCACGTAAAATGCACTATATTCGAACAAACAAAGATAAACTCAGTTTGCGCAGGCTGCTTGTAAATCCGCCTGAAGTTTGAGCTCAGCTCTGAGAATAATGTCTTCGGATGTTCGTCAAAAGCTATGGATTTCCATTCTATTGTTTATATTTATCTGATCTCTTCTATACGAAAATGCGCCAGTTCACAATAATCAGAGCAAGTTCAGCTAATTCGACTGGTTCTTATGAAACATGGGGTTTCAGAATCGGTTACCTGCATGGAACAAACAAAATAACATGTTTGACAACACGAAGTTTTGGGTTTTCGTAATTAGCACATGACTTCACATTCACCACAACAATTGCTTGTGAGTCGCCTAAAACCCATCTAACAATCACCAGTACCTGGTTGTGACACTAGTGTCTCCTTTGAAGCAATCAGGTGGGACTCATGGAACGATTAGCCGCGCGTCAAGGTAAAAAGAATCATTGTGAAGCCCGTGTTTACTATTTATTTGTCTTGGTGAACAACTCCTGTTTTATGACTTTTATTTTGATAAAGGCTGCTAAATGAGGTTTTTAGTTGCACAGTTATGGAACCTCTAACTATTTCACCATATCTCACGAACAACGAACTCTGCAATGAAAAGCGTGGAATCACCGTACAGCTCTTTCATCCTACTTAGGAACTGACAGTAGTGTGTATACGTCATACCCAAACCACCATGTGAACTTAGGACTAAAGATTTTGGGTCTGATATCCTGCTTGCTAATCTCTCTGGCCTGGGAAGCGTGGATTTTTGAGATTTTTTGGACCCGTGACCCAATGCATATTTGTATTCGGTGATTACGAGAGTCTGTCGAACGCTCCCTGTAAGATTGTTCCGTGGAATGTGAGTGAACCTGATTCCTCCTTGTTTTTGGTCTAACTGAATCTGTCTGTATCAGCGATCACCAAGCACGGAGTGAAATAGGACAAGCGACCTGGATAACAGGAAATGGTTTGAGAAAACAAAACGTATTTCCTAGAGCAAAATGTACATTCAGTCGTACACATACAGTCACTCATGACCACAGGTTACACTAAGGCCGTGACCGGCCGGAAAGTTGTCTGAAAGTGATTAGCTTACATTGTGTCACCAAAATTGAATGCTTCCGTTATTCTGAGAGCAGCGGGCTCGTGGTACAGTTTTTGCTTCCAATATAGACGAATAAAACCAATTAGAATCCTCGATACTTATCATTGGAATGCAACAGCACGGGAACGAAAGTGTGATTCTGACGGATGAATCTGTTGGTCGACGTTTGACACATCGCTGTTGACTAAATTACGACCTAAGGAAACTGAAAGCTGCCTGCGCACTCGTTGAACTTTATGGCGGCTTTCCTTGTTGGAAACTGATTTCCAGGCGAAGTGTGAGCTACAGTGACCGTAGTACTTCGATTCACTCCAGCGAAGGGATAAACAACTCCATCATCTTGAAATGTACGACTACACTGTTGCAGTCTTTGACGAAGAAAATATCGTGTACGTGATATGCGTTGTTGTGAGGTCGGTTGATGATTAGCTTCCATTCAGTGATTTGCTGAGGTAGAAAATTGTTCCGTTGTTGATAGCCAACTAACCTGTATCAGTTTTACCCACTCTAGGGACATCTATCGCCTTGCGGCAAACGAGCAATTCTTCCTAAAAGGAAATCACCTGCAAAGGATGAACAAAGCAATTTGTACAACCCCTTTGTTAATACAGCGGTCGGCGTATGGTGTAATTATTTATTCGTCAGCAATAGTAGAGACCAAGTTGATTAAGACAAACAAATATATTGACACAAATATCATTGATAGCTTCAAGAGTCGGACAATGTCCCTACATGTACTGATACTGACAGTAAACCGGAATTGTCCTTTTATACCTATAGATATTACATATGTGCAGGCGGATGCCGCATACATTGAAGTTACTTACACTATTTTTTGCGGACAGATGTATTACACTGTAGTCAGTTTTTTGTGAACTGCGAGTTGAGGCGGCAGACTTTTCGGGTATCCAGCAAAAACTTGTGCATAACGAGGTTTGCATGTTGTTCGGCGTGTCGAACACAATTCAGCCGCATTGTGATTCTACTGCAGAATGGATTACTGTGTTGCGTTACAATTTACAAACGAATTTCTGTCCAGAAATGAACACGATGTTCGGAATTTTAAATTATTTCAGCGAAGAATCAGACTGTAATTAAGGGAAGACAAATTCTTTGTCGGTTCTTCGTAAGGGAAACAAAAACGACGGAATAAAAACTTACCAATCTGAGGAGGTTCGTATCCGATGGATTGGGTAGGCAACAGGTTATGCACTTCCCGGTGTACGATTTATCTCGTAAAATTAGACAAACATTTCGTCTTATAACAGTAACCGGTTGGTTATTTTACAACAAAATACACCTCTAGACCTTGCTTTCGTTGAATGAAATGCCAGTCAAGTGGTGTTAAATTAAAAAGAAATTTATCAATGTTTGTTGTTCACGCTATTGCCATACATTTTGGCAATGGAACGGGTTGCCTCAGGGCCGGTGTTTCGAGCTGACTGAACGTGCGTGCTCTTGCACGATTTCACATTCACAGGAAAAGCACGTGAACGTTTGGATGTGTGCATGCGAATAATCTGGGTCTGTATGGGGTGAGAAAAAAACCTGATGGATGAAAGTAGAGCGCGTCAAGGACTTTCGGTTCTCTTTTCAATTCAGTCAAGTATCACAGGAATCTGTGGGTGTATATGTAAATGCATCCACATATCCTAAAAATATGCACTGCCTACAATAACGCATGGATACTTCGCACTGGGTTGCGTTCAGTGTACTGGCGGACGCTAGTAGAAACAGAAAACTACCGGCTGACGACTGAGTGGGCTGGTGATCAACAAAACGCTGTCAGAATAAACAGGTGATCTTTGACTAGGATGTTGTGTGTCGTGTTGTATTGCATATTTACCGGGATGACCTTCGTGGACATATGCACTTACATTTCCTTCTTAACCACCCCACCGGCGGTAGAAAAATGAACGGAAACTCATGAATGAGAAATGGACCGAGAACATGAGACAACGAAAGAAATGACAAAGCACACTGAAACTAGAGTGCAATTTAGCCATCCGCTTGTTCTTCGATATCGGTGCCTAAGCTAAATATGGGAGTTCCTATAAAGATCATTGCACAAGGATAGTAGGGAAAAATAAGGAAGATTTCTTCAATGGACGAGACAGGGGCGTATCCGAGCGCAGTAACTCGATATTGTGAAAAAGTATTTTATTAGCAAACTTCGTACAAGACCGAATACGACTGAAACTAAGCAAAAAGGCTAGAGGTTTAGCGGAAATGATTCAGCACAACTGGTTATTATGAGATCATCGCGGAGGTACTTCGAAGTCTTTCTTTAGAAGGCTAGAAGATAACACAGAAGATTGCCAAGGGAGGATCAAGAGAACCAGTGATTAGCAGACTGGGACCTAAAACTTTCGCAGTTTAGGAGCCTGAAGTGAAAAATAACCAGACATTTTGGACCAGTTCTGCAATATTTAAGTAGATTAAAAATGTCCATATATTCTTGAGAGCTGTAGTGATAGAGAAGATCTAAGGACGACGTTTTTCTCATATAAGAGGAAAAATTTTCTAGAGTTTGAATACCTCAGGCAAACATAACGTTTAGTCGGTAAATATGAAAAGAATTCTGTGACCTTCCTCTTCTTTGGAAATTGCGCCTCCAGTTGTTTGAATGGACACTCAAAGTGGACCATTTTGATCACACCCGGGGTCCGCAGAGTGCGTATCATCGTAATGCTTCGAGTGTATATTTGTTCAAGTGTCTTGCTCTGAGTATGTTCAGGTTATTTTTCTTCTCTCGTGGGCATACTGAATCAGCCACATACATTCTTCGAACATGACTGTTTCAGTGCACTCTGCACATGAAAAGCTTTAGGTTGCATATCTATGTTGTATCACTATCCTGCAGGTCAGCTTATAAATTCTTTCTTCCCATTTTCCTATTAGGAGGCTGTCTGTATCAATTTTTATTTCCAAATGAGAGGCTTCACGTTCTTCTCTTTGTTTCTGGTCATTTCCACAAGAATAATTTCTTCTCATTTCCAGAATAACGATCGATTCCATCCCTTGGAGTAGCGCAACAGGAGATTTTTCAGAAGACAGATTTCGACATCACAGATCACAGATCTCCAAATGGTAGAACTCGGGGGATTATGGTTAGGAGTATAATTACTAAACCCTTATGATTTTAAATGAATTTACTGACGTGGTAATTGTATTTACAGATGAACAGCTTCTTTTAATGTGTATGAGTATAGTGAGGTTTTCATTCTTTTTCGATTTTTGCTTAGTAGCTCAACATGCCTTAATCTATTTGGTATTCCGGTTTCTTGCTTAAAAATTATTCAATCATCGGTCTGTTCCCTTCGCAAAACTACACGCGGTATTATCCGTAAGTGAAACAGTCGGAACACAGAATTTTTAAGGCAATCATGTGGCTTTATAAACGAATCTGATCGATGTGAAATTGTTCACGGATAACGTAAACATACACATGGATGGTCAAGCCACTTCCTAAAAGTGCCTGTTTGGAGGGAGTTTTGCACACATACATACATACATACATACATACATACATACATACATACATACATACATACATACATACATACATACATACATACATACATACATACATANCACAGAATTTTTAAGGCAATCATGTGGCTTTATAAACGAATCTGATCGATGTGAAATTGTTCACGGATAACGTAAACATACACATGGATGGTCAAGCCACTTCCTAAAAGTGCCTGTTTGGAGGGAGTTTTGCACACATACATACATACATACATACATACATACATACATACATACATACATACATACATACGTACATACATACATACATACATACACCTACCTCATGGTGGATACGTGGACCAATTCACGGTTACCTTGCTACGACCAATCGTTGGAAACGTCTCGCGGTGTTCTCTTGATTTGAGCAACTGGAGAGTGTTAACGAAGCAATGGTTAATATGAAGTTACTTTGTGATTCAACATGCAAATTCAGTAATTTTTCTTTTTATTAGGAGAAATCATAAACTGCTTCAGCTCCGACGGTCAGCCACACCAGGTCGTTCGTCGGTTAGGGCGTTTTGGGCAGTTAATACTGCGAAAATGTAATGTAAGTACGCTATTTTACAGGAATAATCACTCATTAGGAAACAGCAAAATAAAAAAATACCCGGAGAAATCGACACAGCATTTTCTGTGATAATACATTATATTTAGTTTTATCTATTTACTAAACGTATGACACGTAGTAACTATCGTGACTTCCAAAGAACGCAGATCATAAAGGATTAGCTCAATTCGGTTTAGCTTGTACAGCCATCAACACTGCACCAGCGTTCTCTGGTTACAGCTGCTGTGTCACAGTACCACTTACTCAAACAAAAAAACAAGAATAGCGAAGACAGAGACCAACATAGTAAGTTGAAGAATTGTACGGGAGAAGAGAGGTTTCGAATGAAAGAGCGACACAGATTGTGACACTGGGCCACATCACCTAATTTCTCCAACCATTGCTTCGAAGGATCTCGTGGATCCCAACTCGGTAGTCTAACTGCACCTTCACGAGCCGCTCCACTTTTTTCACATGTCAACGATTGGCCATCTCGAACCACCTTCCAATCATTAACTAACCTTGCAGAACCGCGTTCAACGAGGCCGTCATTCTGTGGCCATGCGCAAAATACGTCCATCTATCTTAACCTATTCTGATTTAGTGTGTGTTCTAACGACTGAAGCCGGTGACCCAGTAATTCACACGTAACCTCTGGCTTACTCACAAAATTGTTCTTCCACTTTCTATTAGTGCTACGAAAGGCAAGGATGTTCAAACACTAAACGTCTTGGCATATCTTCTGCTCTCAGCGGCCATGTTTCGGAGCCCTACAGTAATACCGATCTCACGGATACTGCGTGTACTCGACTTTTGATTGATACCTGGATGTCACGCGGGTACCTCAAATTATTGGATGTCAAACGGGTCTTCTGCATACGCGAAGACGGTTCTTGTGATATCACCGGGTGAGGAACAACTCAAGTGAAAAACTTACCCACCTCACCCAACTGTTCTGCAAGAACAAGTTTCGGACTCGAGCTACTCCAGTCGTGCAACAGCATGTTGCACTTAAAAGGTGCAAAACGCATAACAAAACTACTTATACTATCGTTCAGGAGATCGAGAAAAACCTGTAACTTACGTGAAACTCCAATTAGTACCATACAGTCTAAGTCAGACAAGTTCCTATTGGAGGTAAATATCAATGCCACTCCTTTCGCATGAGGATGGAGCTACAATCATGGGCATCACAATGATAAAACTGAAAAGAAAAACAAGAAGGGATAATCCTGGCGAACACCACTTCTCGCGATGAATTCGGAGGGAAGCATCGCCATGAAAGCGAACTCGTCTTTGGTTGTTAGCATGCAGTAATTGGATGAGTTAAATGAGATTCTGTGCTACACACTTCAATGAGAGAGAGAGAGAGTCCCACGGAACTCCACGGCCGACTGAGACAAAGGCCGCTTTCAAATCAAGAAGATAGAAATTGTGTATCTACGGTTCATGTACCATGTTTTAGATCTGTCGCAAAGTGGAAGTTTGCTCAATACAACCACGACCGGGACTGAAATCGGCTTGATTCTGACGAATGCATTTTTCGCGAGTATTATTAGATAATCGGCGGAGGGTAACGCTCGAGAGTGGCATGAATTCGATGCTTACTAAACCAATTCCTCTGAGGATCTCTCAAAATCCTTGTAAATCGACCCAATACGCGATTCACACTACTATTTAACAATCTATTCCCATGTGCAGATTGATTTCAAGAGTTTTGTTAACTCGGACGCTAACACCTCGCCACCGCCTGTGAAGAAGGATGGCGACAGTCTATCTGGTCTAGATGCTTAAGCCTTTAAAGGAAACATGTCTTTCCAACTATCCCCATTTGCAGATGGAGAACCAGTATCCACCTGCATTGTTTACTTGCAGGCATAAATAGAAGACCCACTAAGGCTGTGGGTGAACTAAAGTGCTCCCTAAAGTGCTTTGCTTAATTTGCCAACCAACACTCCTTAGAGTGAAATAGTTTGTCGTCGGATTCTTCAATCACCTCGCTTATGCTCGGACCAGTATTCCTAATCAGTCAGTAAAGATTGAGACTATTTCCGACAGCCATAGCCTTTTCCATTTCCCTACACCGTTTTACCCACTGCTATTCTCGGTCATTTCTCAGACTACTGGTCAGTTGACATCTCAGGGATCTACGCGACTCAATGAATATTGCATCCAAAAGGACGGATCTGCTAGCATCTAATAGAATAACTAAAGTCGAGGTTATATATCCTTTCTTAGGTTTATATCGCAAACAGTCCCCGGTGGCAGATTCCACCGACTGCAGGTCTTCTTTCCTCTGTTCCCAGTGTTTGTTCAGATTTTGGAAATCTCGTTGAGACCACGACCGCATGGGAAGCTCGGACTGGGAACGAAGCAGGCGATTATCGTCTAGAATCAGCTGTGGTGGTGGATAAGTGATGCTTGTGTTAACATAACAAAAGGTTATGCGCAAACAAAAGCGAGCTCGGACCAAGGCATTGTCCCGGTCCACAGGCGTGGACCAGAATGATCGGCAATTCTCAAATGATCCACATCTCTAGTGGCCGATTGCAGTGTGATCGATCAGAGCCCACAGTTCTGAAGGGGGAGGGGGTGCCACGTAAGCCGATGTCGCTACCTATGGGGAAAATTGGTGTCCGCCAGAAACAGCTTGTGGTCAGAGTAAACTTGGATTGGATTGGGACAGAAAATCAATCTCGGATGCGCCATTCCGCCTCCGCTAAGTATCCAATTTGGGCGACCGCTGATCGCACACTTCGGATTAACCGAGATAACTCTAGGCAGAACTCGTCTTTCAGCTCAGAAGGGCTGGAATCAGTGGGTGCATACACAAATACGACGAACAAACAAGAACGCATCAGTTGGCTGTCACTGACATGTACAGAACGGTCTAACCGAATTTACATAAACGGTTGTTGACTGGAATCCAGTCTAATAGTGCACTTTACGCTTGCATGGTAAGAGCGATCCCAATGATTGACCACGGTTGCTCGAATCTGGATCACCGGACACTCCGAGAATGAGGTTGCATTTGGGCTGTTGTGAGTGATCACGGCAGTGGGATCCTGTATGTGCGCTTCGGAAACAGCATATATCTATTTTAAATTTTCTAGGGTCCCAGCTAAGGCAACTTGTTGTCCTGTTTGGGTTTGTGTGGACGGTGAACGCAAGTAAGTGAAGTAAATACTTACGTCTAATTAATGTTTGCAATCCATTTCTTTCCCTTATACTACCGCTGCCATTATATAAACCTGTCTAGCCGAGATTCTTGGTGGCTTCTTGGTTTGTCCCCACATGGGAAGAACGGAAATTATAAAAGTCTCCTGTATAAAGGGCACAGTGCCCACAAGGCACTGGGGTTTTAACCCAGCACGGAATGTCGGAGCAGGCGTGTACTTACCAGTACCCACCCTGCTCGAAGCAGTGGGCAGCACGGTCCTCGTTGTCGTGTGCGTCGACCGATACGGTAAGGAATTCATTGTTTGTTCTACTTACTGCGGCTTTTTGGATGAAAACTTCTTATGAGTCTAACCACCAAACGGGAGAACGACTGGAATTTCTGACGAGAGCCTGTCCGGAAAACAGCGAAGAGCTGCTGAGCGGAATTTCATCTCTTGGAGCACTTGCTCTTCCACCCGGTTTTCGGTTGAGCTGCCAGCTCACATCAACCCTCAGCTTGGAGGGCTACTTCGTTAGGCCTCCACCCATTGACCTAGCAGGAATGTTTGGATATTCAGCCGGTGAGAAGCCATCCTGTATAGCTTTGTGGGTGACGGAGGCACGCAAACCCTCACACCATGTCAAGATTCAATCTCACTGTGACGGAATAGATGATATTGAATCCAGATATTCCTTATCCAGGTCAAAGGTTAACACAATTGTGACGGTGCTGCACTGATCAGTGGGCCATATGAGGAAATCGATCACTGGATGAGGGCTGAAGTAACCAGCGATGTAGTCGGCAGAGTATTGCCGCTAGAAAAGCGATTCATTCGAATTAGTTTCCACCAGAAACGAGATTCATTTTTGGCCTGACCTAAACGTTCTCGTAGAGACTAGCAAGCATGAAAGAAATCGATTAAGCGGGAAAACTGATTAACAAAATCCTACCTGGTATCATGAAAAATTTCCTCACATTTCAGACATCGGTCCTATGCAAAATGAAGGTAAGCAAAACGAAATAAAACGATCAAATTACGTCCACAAGTTGTGCCTTTTATTCATAAATAAGCGTTTTGCTTTTTGGTCGTTGTCTTTATCATGTTGTCTCCCTGTGCAATTCTGTTAATGCACAAATCATTACATTTTCCGGTCGGTAGACCAAGCGAGCATATGAAAGAATCCAGTAGAATTAGTTAGTTTTCATCTGTCCAATGTCTCCACGTTACATTTCGTTCCATGTTACCTATTTTGGTTTCGTTGGTGCATTCCATATCGTTAGTTGCACGTGCCCTGCACGAGGTGCGCGCCATCAAGCCGAGACCAGGGACGATGGGAACAAACACAGCCGAACATGAATGCCGCACAAATGAGGATACCAACAAAGAGTAAGCTAAATTGACTAGTCCATTGAAGAATGCAAAGGTTGTGGATCTACCATCTGACCCAAATAGAAATCTGGCCCGAACTATAGGTGTACACGTAGACAAAAGCTACATCAAAGGTTAAGAAACACCCAGTTTAATGTGGACGGAGAAACGCAGGGAATGACGATTGAGGTGTGATCGGAAAGGGTGGAAAATATGCAGATTTAATTTTGAGAAGTAAGAAATCAAAATTCCGAGTGGGAATTTTTTATGCATTACGAAATAGTTTTTCAAGCCGAATTTTCTTCCGTACTAATGGTGATGGTTTAGCAATTTTTTTGTATATCGCACTACTATGGGATACGTTCATCTTTTCAGTATGCAGGAAATCAAAGCTTATTAAACAATCCTTGATTGCAATGAAAGTAATCCTGGTGAAAGTTTTCAAGTTGGATCTAAATACGAAACTTGTTACTAGTTACGAGAAGGAATTAGTGGGAAAACTATTCCCGTGTACGTTGAGCTCATACTCGATATGAAACAGACATTTCGTCATATAATATAATCCGGATAATTACTGTGACAGAAATACTAATGCGTTAGTATAAATCGCTTTGTAATTTGCACCGGATTTGGGGGGATAGTATTCTCTTCGTCCATATGACAGCCACAACCGGGTCATTGGCTAGGTCATGATGAACTGAGATCGGGAAGTCACAGCTCGATAAACACAAACAAATGAAAGTTGATTGTGCTAAACCGTGACCGCGTTCACGCAGTGTAGCCAGAATGACACCCGTCAGCGTGAGCGCTCCTCTTTCGACAAAGAACAACTTTAACCATGTCAGGTTGAAAGCTGACAGTCGGGGGAGAACAATCTGGCAATGAGTCAGAGAACCACTGAAACAAATGACAATCACCCAGTTCCGGATATACATGCACTTATCTTTGTAAATGTGAGGGTTTCGGTGCGCTTATTTTCGCTACAGCAAGTGAGAACGGATGAGCCTCAGACGCGACTGAATATTGGCGGTCTGAGTTCAAAAATATTGATCGTATTTACGCGGCAAGTCCGTAATGCGCTTCTCGACAATGATCACCAAATTATTATGGAGATTCAAAGTACCGGTATTGAAAACGATTTGTAAAGGACCCCTGACGTTTTGTCAAATTTTCATTTAGGCGAGTATAATGTTCTCAAAAATTCGACCAGCTGTTTCAGTGGGAACCGTTTCAGGGGCTTGCCCGCGACCAACCTGGGACTTTGTGGACACCAGTTTGGAATCATTATTGCTGGTTGCATCATAACCATTTTGTGTTTTCATTTTTGTTCTATTATTTTCCGGTTCTTGTCTTCCTTTGCGGTGACATTTATTCCATTGTGAAGCTACGGCTACGTCCACGTTAAAAGTTTATTTAGGGTAGGAAGTGCCAAACGAAAGTTTCTACTTTTCCGAGTACTTTTGGAAGCACCGCTTCACTTTCACAGGGCCTGAAAGAAGCGTGGACTGATCGCGTCACCTTGGCCGGTGATGAAACGCTTGCGATCTAAACGCCAAGCTCAGCCGTTGTAGAACTTCGAAAGGTGTGATCTATTTTAATTGGAGCATAATATTTTTGTCACCGATCATCTCAGCAGAACTTTTGCCTATAGCTAGCTAAAGAAAGAATTAGTTGAAAGATTGGCCAAAAGGAACCAAAATAGGACCATCATTTGGTAGCCGTATGTCCGGAGGTCGTTTATCAGGCATCGCGATCTCCGTGTACGTATCTACACCAGTGCACGTAAATGAGAGTGTTCTACTGACTTCATTTGAATTTAACATCTATCTTCATCTAAGCAGTACGAAATTAATTCACTTTAGAGAGTGGCTTTCGAGCCGTTAACTCCATCAATATTCATATTGTGAATTTTGCCTGAAATAGCGGAAACATAAACCCCAGTCGAGATTGCGGGTGCATTATGATCGCAGTTTTCTCTGATATGCTTTCCCCAGGGTAAAAACTCCACTTTCAATAAATTTTGGTGTTGAGGCTCAAAATGTCAGGTCGGAGTATTTTAATCTAACTAGACCCGTTGTACTTTGACTCGGCACAGTGTGTCGTTTTGTAATGGAAAATCCTGGGATTCTCTATGAAGATCAGACACGCACTTGTTTAAAAGCGTATTTCGTATGAAGTGTTATGACTTCGGGAACACGGATGTCACACCGAGAAACCCAGACAGCACAAGAGACACTCGATCGTTAAATCGGTAAGTACCCTAAGGAGTTTGTACTCTTAGTATATGTCATGTAGGCAAAAGCAAATGATCACCTTTTATTCCGCATTATCACGAAAGTACCGGAGCACTAAACCAATTATTTCTAACTGTTGTTTTATCGATTCTACATAACTGTTTAGGTTTTTGGTCCCTCATCATTGGGTTACTTGATCGTTGTTATTTTTTCTTTTAGGCTGATTCAAGTAATTATAATGTTTCTTTATTTTATTCCCCACTACTTCATAAATCAATTCAAACAGGTATAGTTGTATATGTTTATTAAAATATAGATGACAACGAATTTGTTCATACAATTTTTAAATCCATTACACACTAGTAGGAAGCAATATGTGAGTATAGTATACGAATGGTTTTTAGGCACTAGCAACCGCAATCTGTAAGTGCTCGCAAATAGGTCAGATATCTAGGTTACAACGTGTGACTAAACTGACGGGAGGATCCAATCGGCAGATGATCAACAAGGTCTGAACGGCCAGTCAAATGAGCAACGCAACGCTGACGCACGAATCACGCCAATCAGCATCGATCGGCCTGCCAGTCATCGGATAAAAGTCGTGTTCGACAATTTAATTCACTTTCGGTGATATTGTACGTATTTAGAGATCAATAAATCCATTCGCTCACATTCGATAATATACATCGATTAATGATTTTGAGCAGCGTTGCGTCCTCCTTAAATGTCAGGGATGCCGGCATTACTACAGACTAATCGTCCTCATCGGTATCGTTTTCTTCAGTTCGCTTTTGTCGATTAAAGTAATTCTGCATTTTTTGTTCCAAATCTAAACAACAGAGTAGAATCTGTTGCATAACGCTAGCATTACTTCGGTGGTGTTCACGCTATCGATTGCGGCATAATCGTTATTTGGATTGGAAATATCTGATGAAAATTCATAAGCACATTCAGTGTCCACTTTTTTATCTGTGCCTTATGAAACGTCTGCACCACTGTTTCATGAAGTAAGTCCAAGTCCAAGTCCACCTGATTTGGTGCATTACTTTTAAAACGCCCATTCATTTTATAAGCTTTCCTGGGTTTAGTTTTTGATAGCAACTGCCGTGAAATCAAGCAGCATTCTTCGAAAAGTACATTCGAAGGACCCATAGGGGGATGACTGATACAAGTTTGCGAGATAACAGTATGACAGCCTTATTAAGTGAGGAAAAATAGACCGAATCAGGTGCTGCGCTATCTACAAACTGTAGAATTTAACATTCTTCATAATTCAGTGGGTAATTTAGATCTCTCAATCCCTCGCACCACAGTGAATAAGTCATCCAAGTACGCTGAGAAGTGTAATATTTGCAAGTTAGTTGCTTCTAAAGGATACCTCTGGAACAATTTAGGGTAGGATATTTTCCAATGACAATTGGAGACGGCTGTTACTGTCGGTCTACATTTCTAAACTTTTTCATTTTTCCAAGTGTGACATCGGACAAAGTTCGGTGGCATACCTCCGTGTAATTGGCGTTGAAGATATTGCTATCGGGATACTGCTGTTTGTGCTTACTCAGATCACCTACAAGCTGTCAAAACCATCACTGTGATGTACAGAAGAAACTCAAGTCTACTGTGTACGAATTCAGTGCGGATAGCTCGTCCCGGTAGTTGAGTCATCCTTGTGAGACTTGGATATTTAGCTTTCTTGACGTAACAGAAATAATTGATTCACGTTTTCTACTGCCGAAATGTTACTATGTTTTATGCGAATCCCATTGTAATGTGTGGCTTCGCTCATTTGCCCATAAAGTTGGTGCTCTTTTAAAAGAATGATCTTTGCAAACTTTTGCCAACACAGAGATGACTGTCTCTTTCACGATTTTACACAAGACACCAAAGTGTTTTGCCGTAGAGGTTTGTGTTGCTTTCGGTTCTGAGAGTAAATACAGAATCTTCGCCTTCTCATCTATCTGTAGAATTTGGTTCGTTATTCAGAGCTCAAGATGTGAATTTCTTCCCGATGCGAACAATAAGCCGTCTCTAGGACCTTCAGTGTCACCGACAATTTTATTTGTCATTATTGCGTGACTCTTTTTGACCAGTCGGAAGTAAAAACTCGTTACCAGCCACGTGTTATACTATTTCAATAATCAATGTTTGTAGAAATTCAATGAAGCTAATTTAGGCCAAAATAAGAACACCTCGCGGACTACGACTTTCGGGAGGTGCTACTTTACAAGTTTGAAAAATGCTGGCAGGTTATGTTTTGTTACTTAGTTTTGAAGATTTTGGTAAATCTTCTTCGCTACATTCTTATGATGCCGTATTGACATATTTGAACAAACTTGAGAAATAATTTAGGGTATTTTGAAGGCGTGAATTCAATTACTTTCCCTACTGATGCCATAATTGTGATAAGAATAATAAATTCGAAAACGGCTCGCACTGTCCACGTAAAACAAGTTCAGTGCTGGTGAAGTAATACATTTATCCGTCAAGTCATTGTAGTGCCTCACACCCTGGATATTTTGCACAGGTTTTCATCGAGTTAGTTACTACCCCATCGCTCATGTATAGGTAGTTATGTTTACCTATGTAAATGGGAGAATGTAAGAATTTGTTCGGCCCATAACGACCTGTTACATCATATTTTCTTAGTCATTCTGTGGTTTAGATTAACATTCCGCTTCCCGGTGGAGTATTAAGCAAAGGGTTCTGTCAACACAGTTGAATCCGCTAATTTATTAGTGACAGCTTCATGACAGATGCGTGCTTCTCGATGAGTAAGAGAAAAGTATTACTAGTTTAAATGAGCTAAAATGTCTGCCTTGCTGCGTGAATGTTAACATTCTAACAAAGTAATCTTATCTGTACCATAGTGAATGTATTTTTCGTTCCGCAGCAGGAGCCACATTCCACGGTTTAGGGGCTAAAACTAGTCTGAAATGTTATTAGTAGCGTCACTTTGTTATCACATGCCATAAAGTTCTTTTGAACATTGGTTTCGCAACCTTGGACTAGAATAACACCTTGCAAACTTCTGAGGAGTCGGCAACCATTACGGGCACGGATTGAGATTTTTGCAAAAATAAGATCCAGACCATTGATCCGGACGCGGAAGCCCATTTCATTGTTTTGTTAATTTGGCCACTGATAAGTGTGAAAGTAGTCTAGTGCGAAATACAGCTTAAATGGCTGAAACGATTCTCTTGATTCACGACTTGTAAAGTTATGCTTTCGTATAGGGGGGTTGACACAAAAACGGACGTCGACAGTGGAAGATGTTTATACTGGTTCTGCACATCCTGTGTTAGAGAAAAACAAATTTGCCTCCTGCACAGTCGTGGATAGGTAAGTTCAAATGGACTTCAGCAAGTGCGTTATGCGCACGCTAGCAGTGCGCAAACAAATGGGACCAGCTGAGCAAGATTCTGTTTCCGCAAACGGTGGAATTGAATGAGGATCCGCCATAGATGTCCATGAGAAAGGCAGAAAACAGGTCATAGTAACCATTGTGTATCAGTTTGCTCTTGATTAGCGCAGTATGAAGGTCCAGCCGTTTGTGAATGAAACGAGCGTTCAAGTAGTCACGCTGGAGCAACGGATTGAGCTAGTTTGATTTTCGGTGAGATATGGGGGGAATTCTGCCAAAACCCGTAGGTAGTTTAATGGCCGCTCCGAGCTATCCTATCTAATGATTGAAATTCTTAGTAAGAATCCTTGACGATCAATATTTAGGTTGCATTATGATGCTGTCCTCACGTTTGTTTAAGTTGATTAAAACTGCTTTGGCGCTGGACCGGTAGGTTGTGTTTGTAACGAGCAAGTTGTGAGCTACCACATTGGATTTGGTTGCGTAAGTGTTGATACTGGTTGTTACACTTACTTGACTTTGGCTCAAGAGAGTTTCCTTTTGGTTGTCGTTTCAGATTGTGACGTATGTGCGCCCCATAGGAGAGCTCTTTCTGTCCGGCGGTCTGCATATAACAAGTAGTGCCGTATCGCCTTATTTGCTGCCGTCTGCATGGCATAATGTGGGCCGATAAAGTTAGTGGTGACTAAATTCTATCACCCAAATGAATTTATCTTTCATGACATAGTTCGCCGTGTGATATCATCTTTCAACTCACAATTAAGAAACCATAGAAACATTGTACAGCTGTTTCACTCTTGTTAGGAATCATCAGCAATGCATATCCACCGCGCCAGAACTGGGACGCGAAACCCGGGACAAACGATTTTAAGTCAAACGCCTTAGCCATTACGCTACCGGGAAGGATTTCAACGGTTTGGTGAACTTCACCACATGATGCTATCCTGCTTTTCCAGCATTTAGACCTATGGAATTTACTAAATCTCACCTGCGTGAATAATCGCGTACCACGAAGTAAAGACATGTGAAAACAATTATAAGATATATAATTGTAGGGGAAATGTCCGCACTGTCTGAAGACACGTCATACAAGAAAACAGATAATGTTGAAAACCGCTACCAGTACCGTTAATCGTTGATCGATTGTAGTGATTATCTGTCGTATTTCCGGAAAGTGGTGAAGTTTGTCATCCCTCACTTGCCGGGATAAGGGAATCAGTGTGTCCTGAAGATGACAATGGTTTCAATAAAATAAAGGGTCTATTATGATTCAGCGCATGAAAGTGATCTTTGTTTCCACTTAGTATTTCAGCAAGATGTGTAGCATGAGAGATAGTCATTCAACGAAGGGAGCCGTTCGAGGACTCGAGGCAAGACTTGTGGCCAATTTCAGCTTGTACTTTAAGGCCAAGGTCATCAGTATTTTNCATATCCACCGCGCCAGAACTGGGACGCGAAACCCGGGACAAACGATTTTAAGTCAAACGCCTTAGCCATTACGCTACCGGGAAGGATTTCAACGGTTTGGTGAACTTCACCACATGATGCTATCCTGCTTTTCCAGCATTTAGACCTATGGAATTTACTAAATCTCACCTGCGGGAATATTCGCGTACCACGAAGTAAAGACATGTGAAAACAATGATAAGATATATAATTGTAGGGGAAATGTCCGCACTGTCTGAAGACACGTCATACAAGAAAACAGATAATGTTGAAAACCGCTACCAGTACCGTTAATCGTTGATCGATTGTAGTGATTATCTGTCGTATTTCCGGAAAGTGGTGAAGTTTGTCATCCCTCACTTGCCGGGATAAGGGAATCAGTGTGTCCTGAAGATGACAATGGTTTCAATAAAATAAAGGGTCTATTATGATTCAGCGCATGAAAGTGATCTTTGTTTCCACTTAGTATTTCAGCAAGATGTGTAGCATGAGAGATAGTCATTCAACGAAGGGAGCCGTTCGAGGACTCGAGGCAAGACTTGTGGCCAATTTCAGCTTGTACTTTAAGGCCAAGGTCATCAGTATTTTTGATGGAACTTTTTGATGGCAATTCTAAACCCATGGATGTGCATGAATTCATGGGACCTAGTGCTGCGTAGCTGAACGTTACCATAATTTTTAGTCCATGACACGTCAGCCGTTTTTTAATTAATTTTGGATGTTTGGCGTTGTGGAATTCACCATTGATAGCGCTGTCGTCCATCACATTCAGACAGCCGGAGATGCCGGCGGATAAAATCGACATGCAGTTAACTGATCAGCCAACCTTCGACACAAGTTGTTCGGTATTTTGCTTCTAGATAAGGATTTAATTCAGAAAAATACAACGATTCATGTAAATTTGAACATATGCTGCAAAAACTTACTGTAACTTCATCGACGTATGCCACGTGACATATGGAAAGACTTGGGAAAGGAAAAAGGCACATCATTGTCGTGTCTAATTGGCCCTTAGAAAAAAGCCAACTTGCTTGGCAGAATCCAGTGAACCGGTGGTTAGATGACCGCATCAACAGATTGATGTCAACCACTCTCCGCAACCGCCTTTGGAAAACACATCTCAGTTCGTTGCTAACCGGAACGATCCCCAACAACCAGCGTCACAAGGCAGCCGACTTGCAAGTAGAACATCAGCAAACAGGTTTGCCTGCCATACCATGGGGATTATGTTTATTGCAAAGGTCTGTCATCTAGTAAATGCAGACAATTGTTCGAGATGGATCGTAACATTCTCAGTTGACCTCTCATTTTTGTGACAGAAAGTACGTTTTGAGATTAAGTGACGTGAATAATGGCGCCGCGCAGCAGAAATTTGCAGTAGACAGTTGCAGAGAACGTAGCTCCTGGTGTCAATAGCAGCACATCAAGGCGGTCGGGAGAGTGCAGCCTATGCAGCAGGATAAGATTAAGGGCATTCACCAGGTTACTTAATCGTTACTTCAGAATCTGCCCAGCGAATGGCCTCGCTCATCACCGAGAATTGTTTCCATGTCTGTTGTATGGCATGCCCTACCGCATTTATGTGTGATTTATCAGTATCAAACATTCTGCAAGCCGAAGCCACACTAGAACTGCCACAGGTTTGGAATCAACGGTCAACAAAATGATGAAAGATATCAGAAAAAAGAAACTGCCTGGCAAATCTGATGGGCAGGTTTCCATTGTCAATCTTATCATTTACGAACAACATCTGCCAAAACCCTTAGGTCAGAAGTAATGAAAGAGCGCAATAACCATGGTGAACAGCTGGCTATGCTGCACAAACAAATGGGATACTCAGGGACTACTGAAGATTTACCGGCTACCCTACCTGTAAAGACCACAGTAGATTACGACTTATTGTTGCAAAAGCTCGAAGTTAACACTGTGCACAAAAATATGACAATGTCTTACTTGAACAAGATTTTGTCTGTTACAGTCAGACCTCTTTGGTAATGTTTGTGAGGATTCCACCGGCCAATGTACAAGAGGTATTAGGAGGACATTTTTCGGAGGAGTTTTTGGTACATATAAATTGGCGTTTTATCAGCGGCAAACGGTCAATATTCAGTAACAAGTTATGGCGTCTGATAATGGGTACCACTGTATTTTAACTGGTATAGCTTTTAAAGCGTCGCATTTAAAAGAAATTCGTATAATGAGACTGTGCAGAAAATATCTCAAAAGATACGGTGGTGGATTCAGCGTAAGAAGCCAGAAAATAAAACTACCAGTCGGTGGTTTTGCCTAACAAATCCGACAAGTGTGGTACTGCACGGTCTTTTCCATTTGTTAGCCATGTCATTTTACACGAGTCCATCAGTGGACCGATATGTTACTGCATATCAGCGACCTGTTTACATGCTTTCGATGTATTTTTCACTGGGAATCTTTCACTCCAATTTTGTTGGGTCAACGGTGATTAATAGACCATATATCTGTATGTCATTTCCTATTTTTATCCTCGTTATCGTCAGTTTAATTGTAATAACACTTCATTGGGCAATTTAGTCAAATTTTCTAAATCGATAAAGTGCCATATGACTCGTTTAACCTCACAATTATAATGCTGAACGTGTTCTACATTTGCATAACGTCCCACTCAGTGGTTCACTATTTTTTTCTACTTCCGATGATAACAGTGAAGGCAATTAAACCTAACGAGAAGACAGTTGTTTGTAGATGATGAATCAAAAACAAACTGATTCATTCATTATGTGGTTTCATTATTTTCGTTTAACCAAGGCGGGAGAGGAAGGACCTTGGTCCGTTCATGATCGGGACGATAAGTGATCATGTGTAATGCGATTCGCGATGTATGATGTGTCCTTGACTATGGGTATCGACTTGCGTTAGCTAAGAAACAGGAAAATGAGAAGTCGGTTGTGGTGACGGGAAAAGGTTGTGTAAGACGATTTAATTTTATGTTCAAAACTGCGATTCCAGGGCCTCAACTGAGCATAAATCGGGAAACTTAAGAATCCGTGAAGGGATATGTAAAATGGTGGTAACAGATTAGTTGAAAGCTAGGTGATCAGCGCTTTATTGTCTGCTGGTCTAATGGGTTCGCAGCTGACCGTACCCTGAGTGTTCCATTTCTGGTTCACTAGGTACAATCAAGCGAATGTAAATGGTATACTCAGGGGACCATTGTATTGTCTGGGTTATTGTCTGAGTGTATAAAAGCTGCTTGTACATAGAGATTCTCTTATGCACAGTTTGTATTATTACTATCTTCAAATCTGTACTTTCTTCTTGTCAAGATTACCAGTTCTGGGTGGTATCAGAGAAACGTCAACCAGTTACCTTGCAAATTTACCATAATACTCCGATAACCACAACTGACATCGAGGTCCGCGAGATTTTTACTTTCACCGTCCTAGACTCCCGCAATTCGGAACCGCTGTATGTTTATTCTAATGCTCCGAAAATGAAGGGAGACTTGAAATTTGGCGTTTGGGGCCTAAGGGATTCGAGTATAGAACGAAAACTGTTCACTTCCTAATTTTGGACATACTCTTTGATCACAGCCTTGACGTTCACCTTAACTCTTACACGTAGGAGCTTTGATTCCTTGAAGCAGTTGATAGAGTACCATTTTATATCTGTGAATTTCGTGGGTTCCAAAAAAGCCAAAATTCCACTCCTTCAAGTGAGAGCTGAAACCGTCTATGAGAGAATTCATTTTACAATCAAAAAACAGGCTTCAAAGCGTAATTTCAGTTAACACATGGAAGTGAAGTTATGAGGCTGATTTATAGCTAGAATCAATTGGTCTGAGTTAAAGCGGCTTCTTTTATGACTGCAAAACTGCAGGTTTCAATCAGCGAAATCGTTCGAGCAGCACGGCTGGTGGTAAAATGCCCCGTTTTTTTAAGTTGACTATTTCTACCCAAATTTCTCATAAAGGTAGCAGAAAGATTAGGGGCTGCTTAAAAACCATTTTACTTAGCTACCTCTATTTCTGAATACGTGTCTGCATCATCAGATGACAATTCTTGTCATGTTGAAGACAAACTTGCCTTTTGTTGCTTATCATTTTCACAGAAATTGATGAAATAGCTAACGGCGATTTACTGAAAGTGAAAAAAACCTAGCATAAGTCATTACACCAGAATTCCGCTAGATCCATCTTAAATCAGCTACGGATTTGTGAACGTGTTATTGCATGTATCATGGATAATTGCAGTGGACAGGGCAAAACTCGTAGCCGCCATACCCCAGTACACGGAGGGACAGGGGAACCAGTAACCATGATCTCAGAAATTGGAGTGCCATAGTAAAACAGAGTATCAGTGGGTCAGGCGTGTGACTGAGTCGGGCGGCAGCAAAATACCGTTGTTTGGCATTGTCGTATTTACATGCTAAGAGAATGATGGGCAACTAGGAGCACGTGCTATTCAGTCCGGACGAGTGTAAAAACATCCTGTTGATCACGCTGTCATTGTACTTACGGAAGAGATAGACTTCGCAGAAATGGACTACCTCCGCTTCACGGGCCTTCGCCACAGGATTAGCTTATTTTTATCCGACTACTTTATCTTTTGTTAATGGTTGGGCTCTATTGTGGTATGAGCATGCACCTGACGTGAGCTCACGGATGAACACAAAACGCTTCTCGTGCAGAAAATTTACATCCGTCGGAAATGCAAGAGCGTTACACTTGAAAGTGTCAAGACGGATGCACTTGCATCTACACTGGGTGTTGCATTTGGAACGGATGCATTACTCACGGTAGTTGTGTTTGGGCACATATAGTAATAGCAACACATCAGGGAAAATAATTGTTTTCCGTTCCCTAAGAAAACAGGAATGTCGCATGAATCCACCTCTGAGAAGTGATGCATTGTCTGGTCAAGCTTGTCGGCGAGGAAGATGTACTTTTTGATTGGGCTTTACGGTGTCCACCAGTTTGGTGCTTGTACAAAATACGCCTGCAATCACCTTTAACGTTATCTGTTAGACAGTTCACTCCCCTGTTTACTAACTTACACTTATCCGATAATGCCAACACACGGAATATCCGATACCACCAAACCGTGTTTGAAACAGGAAATACGTAGCAAAGTTTTATTTGATGTTTTACGCAGCAAGGTAGTGCTTCACCCCCCTGTTAACTCTGGCCTTCATGATCAGTGAGTGTCTTCGTCTACAGGGAATTTTCTGTAGCTGTTCCGTGTAACCGGGTTTCTGAGTGAAAATTTCCTTGCAGTTGTGAATCATTTGTGGGTAAAGTTTGATAATTATGCATTGCAGCAGATCCCCATCGTACTACGTACCGATAAGCTGAGGAGTGACTACTATGAGCACTGAGCTTGGCTTTTGGATGGCAAACGTTTCATCATCATTACTAATGATGTCACCTCGGCTGTTGATGAAATGTTTGCGATCTAAACGCGGAGCTCAACACTCAAAAACTTTGAAATTTTTCAATCGAGCTACAAAACACACTAAAATTCGGAATTGTTGAAAACGTTACGGTATAATTCCACCGGCGAGCTGCAAAGTCCAAAATAAAAGTGGGTTGATTTTCCATATGCTAACGTCCACTGTGTTCTAACGAGTGCTTTCTGTAAACGATTAAACTAAGAATATTACTCATGGGGATCTTGAAGGTAACTTCTTTGGACGACACAGCCGACGAAAATCATAAGCCCTGCAAAAATGAACAGAATAACCATACGAAGAGACTTCGCGATTGTCCAAGTCACCCAGCGTAAGTCGATGAGCATCTTCGTCCGTGCTACCGTGTAATCGGCATTCTCATAGTGCTGCAGTGATCGAACGTTCGAGTGTTGGTCCGGATGAGTTTCATCGGCGATTCACAGCGCGAGTCGCAAATAAACAAATAAACCTTCCACGTTCTGCATAGCGCTTCGAAACCCCAAAGCAACGCGTAGCCCAAACTGATGCGAAGCACAAGAAAGAACAAGACTGCTCCGCAAATTCTACAATACCATTCATAAGCCTCAACTTATGTACACAAATAACAGTGAGCCTCAGTAACTATCCAGTCAAAAGGCAGTCAAAAACAAGACAAAATCTGCGTAAGCAATGAACACTCGACGAGAGAGAATAAACAAAAAGTGCCTTCCCCGTGGTTTAATCAAATACAAGAGAATATGCGGCACTGATCAGGTCCAACAACACGTGCCTGAGCGTGACAGCCGAAAATCACTGTAAACGAACGGAACGTCTACAGTCGACCAATTTGAGCGACAAAATAAAAGTGGACTGCGACAAAACAAGCCACCCCAAGTCAAGTGACTCGTGACTGCACCAAACGCCCGTAAAATAATCTCAACTAGAGGGCACAGGGACGAGGCAAAGAAGGGTAATACATCAAACCTAGAATAGATACTGACCAAAATCAGTGCCATCAAGAGCAAGTTGGACGAGAAGATTAATGTATGGAGAGAGGAACGAAGAGAAGAGAGGAAAGGAAATTTTAACCTATCTGTGTGTTGCACCTGCCGCAAAAATTCCTTTGCGTAGCAGGTAGCCTAGGATACCAATCGGCTTATGCTTCCCTTTCTTGTGCACGCTCTCGAAAGGCCTCTTCTTGTTTTCATGGCCTCGATCAACCCATTCGGCCGCTAGTCCCAAGAAAATGTCTGAGAATTTTCGTTCCATCAGTCAGTCTGCAGCCAGCTTTGTTCGCCTTCAATTTTTTGCTTCCGAAAGTTTTAATTTATCTTCTGCTGTATTTGGTCGCTCGTCCTTTCTGGACGTTTGTACCTCATTAGTGTGGTATCACCTGGAAAACAATCCTCGAAACTATCTGACTTTCAGCAAATCTGGTTCACCCACAACCATTTCGAGGTCACTGGATGCCAAAGAATTCACCTGTCTGCCTCCTACAGAACGTCTACATGCGCTCAAAAGTCACGTGTGCATTCGCTGACACCGAACTCGGTTCACACTCTATGACTCCCCATTCACTGCTCCACCCAGTTTCCGAAGGCTTCTTCAGCTTTCTAACCGGGGCTGCTGAGGCGGCATTGTTACTTTGGAAAAACAGGTTATCATCCAATTCTTGTCCAAGATCCTCTCCATTCTGTCGACTGGGCATAGTCAGATGCGGTAATAGAGTCAGATAGAAGATACTTATGGTGTTGCACTTCCAACCTCTTCTACAGTTCACGGGCTTACACTACCAACACTTTTAATTCAAGTTCGAACATTTGTGTCGATTTCGGCCTCTTTCATTGAACATCAGGACCTCTAAACTTCTTCAGCAAAATGCACAATTATGAAAGTACCCAGTTTGTTCGTCATTTCTGAGCATATAAATCGAAGAAATCGGTAATATCCGGATGGGCTGAAGTTTCCTTTCCTCTCTTCTCTTCGTTCCTCTCTCCATACATTAATCTTCTCGTCCAACTTGCTCTTGATGGCACTGATTTTGGTCAGTATCTATTCTAGGTTTGATGTATTACCCTTCTTTGCCTCGTCCCTGTGCCCTCTAGTTGAGATTATTTTACGGGCGTTTGGTGCAGTCACGAGTCACTTGACTTGGGGTGGCTTGTTTTGTCGCAGTCCACTTTTATTTTGTCGCTCAAATTGGTCGACTGTAGACGTTCCGTTCGTTTACAGTGATTTTCGGCTGTCACGCTCAGGCACGTGTTGTTGGACCTGATCAGTGCCGCATATTCTCTTGTATTTGATTAAACCACGGGGAAGGCACTTTTTGTTTATTCTCTCTCGTCGAGTGTTCATTGCTTACGCAGATTTTGTCTTGTTTTTGACTGCCTTTTGACTGGATAGTTACTGAGGCTCACTGTTATTTGTGTACATAAGTTGAGGCTTATGAATGGTATTGTAGAATTTGCGGAGCAGTCTTGTTCTTTCTTGTGCTTCGCATCAGTTTGGGCTACGCGTTGCTTTGGGGTTTCGAAGCGCTATGCAGAACGTGGAAGGTTTATTTGTTTATTTGCGACTCGCGCTGTGAATCGCCGATGAAACTCATTCGAACCAACACTTGAACTTTTGGTCGTCACAAAACCCTCCTTCTATTTCACTAGTCTGGTCGCTTTTTTGGGTCCTACTCTCGAGGTTTATTCTTATCTACATCTTTCATTGAGAAGTGCCGTAATTTAACTACCGTAAATACTGCTTTTTAATTTTGTGACTGTATCTTTACTATTCCGTCTGGATGTTTCTGCCGCAGGCTTTCAATGCGCAATGACTGCTAACTTTGACCCAGGTGTTTTCCGCCTACCCCAAAGATTTATGCGAGGAGCGGTTGCACTTAGTTTGTAGCGCTTTTTCAATCATATTGTTTATGGCACCATTTTAGCGTGTATTTCCCCCTTTGGCTTAAGCTATTTGATGAATGGAGTTGTTTCTTGACCCATTCACGTTCCTCTCTCGGCTCTGTCGAGTGCACCGTCGCCCGTATATCTGGGCGAACTATGTTCTTTCTTGGGTTCTATTCAAAACGACGCAAAATTTTTCTTGTTTTTTCGCCATCACGCAACTCCCTTTCGATTTTTTGTCCGAAGCAAAAAAGGTATACTCCGTTGGTTGTTGGAATTCCTGTCTGCCAAGGGTATTTTGTTTGCGTTTCGCCAAAACTAATGTCCCCGATCACTAGTGTATCCCTTACTGTCATTGAAACCGTGATAGACCGAATTGGTTATCAGGTACTCTGTATTGTTCGTCGCCTTGGTCCTGTGAAATTGGGGTATTCTTAAGCTCAGTGCGAGGTTCTAGCAGTATTTTAGGAGGTGGCATGCCTACCTAATTAATCCTCTGGTTCCCAGCATCACATTTCACGGATCATTGGATCCCGAACTTAATCAACAGCCCCCACGCTTCACCGACAAACTTTGTTGAGGCTGCTGTTATTCGACAAAACTTTTCCTCCAGTGCTTAGTTTTGCGATGTCCAGTAACCGAAAGCTGAATCAGCTCCCAACGCGGATTACCAGCCTCGACAATCTCCCCAGGGAGGCTATATCTGGATACCGTTTACTTATGCAACTCCTCCGCGTCACGCAACTGTACTTAATTCGCGAAACCGGAAAACTGCCACCACTGCATCCAGTCTTGTATCGTAAACCGCGGAAGGGAGAAGCCAAACTGCGTTTTTTGAGTTTCACGAGAGCAGCTATTCTATTTCTGTCATCACTGACGGCTTGTTGTGTTTTAACGATCGCATTATTGTGCCTCTTGCATTACGACCCTTTATTCCAGATTTGCATTCCGGTAAATTTGGTGCGGAGACCATGAAATATTGGGCCCAAATTCTACAGCAATATGCGCAGGCGGATGAACACTGCAACAAATGCAAGTAAAATTCACTCTTGATCCTCCAAATGGACTCCTTGGACTGTAGATTATGGGGCCTGGCAGCTTGTTCATGCGAAATAATGTGGACCTCCGTTGGAAAAGTACTGCACGTTGGGAGCGGTAGATTCTTACTCCAGGTGGGCAGAGGTGCCCCATGAGGTGCTGTCCGAGGAACTGAGAACTCTGAAGAGCAGCAATGCAGAAAAACAGTGGGATCAAATTCGGCAGGCTGTGCATTTCGCAGCAGGTTTGGCCTGTGGACCTAGGTCCAGCCTTAGTCAAATGCACTGGATCTCGCTAGGTTCACTGGGACCAATGGGGGAAAAACGCAGGCCCACCCCAACCGCAAAGGAGTGAATAAAATGCGTCGAGATTTGCAGCGTCAGTTGACAACAAACCTTAGAAATTATCCTGAAAACCGGTGCGTTGACTTAGCCAAAGGGATGGAAGGAGCAGTCCTTTTAGGTAAAAGTCAACGACCGTTTAAGCTTATACTCGTCACCGGTGGGCGGCAAACTCCGGTTAGTGAAGTCTTGTGCGATAGGAAAGGAGGACCATCCATGGGAAACAACAAAGGGTAAACCGTTAGGGTGAGCACTTCAAGGACCAGGCTAGCTGGCCTCATACTAACACATAAGGCCGACGTCTAGAGCTAGGGCTCCTTGGGAGGTGTCCGTCGACTCCCCAACGGAATCAGACTTCTGAAGAGAGGAAAAACAGCTGGTCCGGAAGACTTTCCCCGGTTCTTTTCAAACTGGGTGGAGAAGCTCCCATGAAATTCCTTACCTTCTTGTTTCATGATATTTGGAACGAGGAGCGTGTTCCGTTATCGCGGAATGAGTCACTGATTATACCCATCTTCAAGAAGGGTACACGGAGTGACTGCGACAGTCATCGTGGGATTAGTTTAATTCCGATAGTTACTAAGTTGTTACAGCCAATAATACTGCGTTGTTTGACACCGATTGGCGAGAATAACATCCGCAAACAACAGGCCGGATTTCATGCATTTTGGAGTTGCATCCACCCGATATTCTCTTTTCGACAATTACGAGAAACGCGCCATAAGCACGTAGTCTTTGTGGGCTTGAATGGTGCGTTCGACTCAGTGCTCTCCACCGGAAGGGTATGCCAACGAAGTTAGTAAACCTATTGCGAGCATTGTAATCGCACATCTAAGGTCGCATGAGGGCATATGGTGAAGTATCAAGTTCACCGGAAACGTCTAAAGGCGTTCAACAAGGGTGTCCCAACTATTCACTCTAGTTCAGTTTCGCCATAGGCAAGGCGATGGAAGATGCTTTGAGAGGTCTCGAAGTTGTAGGCATCGGACTGGGAAATGAAGGGAAGCTATTCGATCTGTATCACACTGATGACTCCGACGCATAAGAGCAAACTGGTACTCTTTAACAATATTATCACAGGGGACAAATGCGTCTTTGCACCTCGTGTTAGAAACCCACTCCCGTACTCCCTCCGAAATGCGGATCCTATTATAAATCTCCCTGTCCCAAAGACTTCCGTTAGAGCCAACTTCTTTATTGTTAGATAT
>LUCM01001514.1:584249-611189 GCA_008360955.1 Fasciolopsis buskii
CTTTCTCTGAGCTGCTCGTAAGATTGATCGCTTCTTAATCTGCGGCTGGCAGCTAGGCCAGACTGCCGTCCGTCTTTTTTCTCTCTTCCAGGCCTTATAGTCCTGTTTGGATAGAAACAATTCCCGAATGCTCTGGCGAAAATCCGATCCTGGAAAGACGATGTATCCCTTACCATACCATGCTCAAACTCCTTCCACGACACCTCGAGCACGTGGGCGTTACCACAATAGTGCGGGGCGCGGTCATATCCACCGCTTTGGCCGGCGCACATCGGGCGGGCAGCTAGGCTGCAGCGGTGTGCGGGTGCAACTAGGTTGGCGGATTACACCTCCTGCGTTCACCCTCTAACGGTGTTTTTCAGGTTGGGTGGCCAGCACTCGGTCAGCCCCACCCATTAGCACTGTTGTGGTAAACAGCACTGTAGCTCATAAGTTCATGTGCACCACTTTGTACTGGCTTCCTCTTGCTCCTTCCCGAAATTCTTCTAACAAATCCATACAAAACGAACTCACGAATGGTCAGCATTTTTATTGGCATCTGATATGAACTGACGTTCACAATGCATATTGACACCCGAAAACAGCTGAAGACCGTCGTTTTTCATTGACCTCTATTCTCATCTGCGGAATTTGGCAATATACCGATGCGCCTGATAACAGTTCTTCACTCGAGTCCACCAGACATTGACCCATTTGACTCCGGTTCTCCTTCTTTTCCAACGCCACGTTCATCTCTAGACCAAGCTCAATTAATGAACGCAAAATTGCTCGAAACAAACCTCATGTATTAGTACTACGATGGCAAAATACCCATCCTCTGTCGCCGCTCTCCTTGCTTAATCGGTCTGCGCCTTCTGAATTTGAGTTTTATACTGTCCTTTTGATATCCAGTCTAGTTTTCGCTCATCTCCATTCCGTTATCGCATCCATACTGATACTCATCTCCACCCTATGACTCTCTTGACTATCGAGTACCCCGGCCAACGGGCGGCGACAGCCATTGCCCTCCAGCCATATTTTGCGCCCGCGGTACGCACCTTTGTTGCATTCAAACAATATAACTCGCAGTGTAGGACTGGAATGCAACCACAGAAAAATCTTTGCGAACCATTACCTAGCTTTGAATTAAAGCCCCCTGCTCGGAAAACCATATTGCATTGTATGTTTGGTTTTCGTTTTCCATGTCTTCATTGTGCCTTCCTGGCCTAATTTTAATGTTATCTTGCGCATGACTCCCGTATGTCGAGAGATATACAAAAACAAACAAGCCCCCCAAATCACTAGAGGTCGCTTTCACCCCCTGTCTCTTCGATTCACATAGTCCGTATTTCCTGTGCATCATCTATGTAAAAAATTGATCTTGCCTTGCGCATGCATCTCGCAATCGAGAAATATACATTATTATTATTATTTGTGCGTCTGTTCAAATCCGCGGACCATGCACAACGTGCACTAGATAGACTTTCACGGTTTGTAGCACGGTTCGGCGTGTGGTTTGCACTTTGAAAGTGCAAGGTGCTGTCACTGATCCATGACTGAACACTAAAGGCCTCCGATCGCAACCTTTGTACGAGGTGGAATTTGGAAAATTACAGCCATTCTGGAGTCAGAACGCCAATGCATAGACCACCAAACCGCATGCCGCCTTTCATTATGAACATCTGCCGTTTAATTGCGGTCACGAAATATATTGCTTTGGGGAATCGTGTCCACCGTAGTTTTTTCTCTGACTTTTGTTATTCGCTTTTCATCTGCATCATATAGATATGTGATTTTGTCTTGCGCACGTCTCTCGTTAATCGGGCAATATAGATGATTATTTTCATTATGCACAATGAATCAGACCTTAGTCAGATTTACGCGACGCTAAATGATAGCCCAACTGACATCTGCTCTTGATCGGTAAAAAACCTGCAGTCGTGGGAAGCACGGACAAACTGGCCAGATTTTCTCAGCCCGCTGGGAGAGAGTTCACTTTTGAGCGCCCTCAACAGCCAACTCGGGCCCGGTCGGAACGCCAAAGGTAGAATAATGACAAGCATCGTGACTTTTCTGCCCACGCTCAGTAGGTACTCCTTCTGTACACGATTCCTCAAAGCACTACATTTGACGACCACAATTACAAGGCAGCTGTTCACAATGAAAGGCGCCATGCGGTTTGGTATTCTATGCAATAGCGTTCTGAATCCAGAATGGCTGTAATTTTCCCAACCCCACTTCATACAACCGATCGGAGACCTTTAGTGTGCAGTCACCGATCAGTGATGACAGACAGCGGCATCATGTAGTTGAACCCTAAACTTCAAAGAGGTTTGGTTCGAGTGGATGATAGACTGACAAATTCACATCTGAACTTAGGTGCAGAACGCCAAAACATCCCGCCATCTCAGCGAAATGTGGCTGATCTTTCCTTACAACGTATGCATGTAGTAGAGAGACATGAGGTGAGAAATCCCGTGGTGAGCACCATGCAAAAACGGTTCAGGATCGTAAGCGGAAGAGCAGGAGTAATGCGAGTGACCAAAACGTGCCTTCAACGCCGAAGACCCGTGCCCAGGAAGGGAAGACAGCCGACGGCCGCACTTTCGCTGATGGCATTCTCGATAAACGGGACGCTATTATACTGTGTTTCCATGGGGGAGAGAAAGAAGGTGAAATGTACAAAAATGCAGATGCTTAATGGAGCACACGAAGTCCTGTGCGTTTCACATTGTAGTTTTACAGTTTTTGAACACGGATTCCTTCTTACGGTCACCGTGGCATTTTGCGAATGGGCAAGGTGTACGGTCCAACAAATATCCTGCTAATGGCTAAATATTTGTTGGACCTAACCGAGATCTAGTAAGTTGAAACACAGCGCGCCTGAGACTGTGGATTCGACGGGACTTCAACCCCCGGACGGTGGGTAATGGAAAAGTTTGAATGGATACGCTTGAGGTATAATGCTGTCACTGATCAAACAACTAATATTGGAAAACAAAGTTTGAGTAAGGTAACAACTGAAGCAGAAAGAATAATAACCAACCGTTCAATAGGTCCGGTATCTTCCAGAAACATTACCCATTCGGTTTTGGCCCCAACTATCTTTTATTATTGAGGTCAACCAGTAGTTCGGTGGAACCCGTTCGAGGGGGACATCTTTACTCGTGGAAGCGGGCAAATCACATGGCCAAGATCTTTTGGAGGTGGTTTTTGAGAACACTTGGCAACCCCGCAAGCCCCGTGGGAGTGGATACTTAACGAAAAACTTCTTGGGGCAGTCGGCCTGGCGGTGGTCTCCGACGAACACGCCCAAGACAGTTCGCAGCTTCTTAGTGTCATGGAGCATGTGTTTACCAGTCCCAACGGACTCACAATGAGAGTAACCATTGGAACTGCAAAGTGGAAGCTGACCCGAAATGTGCGTTCCAAGAGTCTCTTAGAAGGTAGGAAGGAGCAAAATATGGGGCAATTTCCAGGAGCAAAATGTAAAGGCATTTCAAAAGCCGAGAATAAGTAAAGTGGCGACTACTCATTCGTGTACATGTGCTAATTTTTCCATTGCATCATGAAGACCCAGCAGTGCATACCGTGCATTTTTCCGAGAACGGCGTCTGACTAACGCCACCCGTATGACACTGAAAGAAAAACCCAAATAAATTCTCCCTCAAAACCACTTGCACCGGAGGCATGTGTTGATACTTTTCTTCTATGGCCCTTTTGCCTCAAAGAAGGCAAGTAAATCACGTGGCCATCGCATTGCACTGTAACCTCAAACACACATTCTTTCGGTCAATATCCTGACCACTTCGTATTTGTCACTTTTCGACTACACGACATATTGTCTTATTTTACACTTACGCTCGTGCATTCACAAAATTACCCACTTAAATCCTCACCTACACATACCGAATTGCTTCTGCAACGCCCGTTTCCGAGACTCCGTCTCATTCGCTTACATTCTGGACAAGCTGCACCTGGTGGACCCAACAACCGTCAATCGGGAGTAACGAAGTAGGTGAAGAATAAATCAATTCAGTGAACATTACTTCACAGAGGAGTTTGCAAACTGTTGACCAAAGGGCAGTGCGTTGAAAGCGTGGTTAGGCCGGTAGGGATTAATCTGTGCTCCCATTTCTAACCGTTGACTTCTTTGATTTGGAGGAGGGTTGGTGGGGGCTTGATAAACAGGTAAGAAATATTCTTTGGAAAAGAATCTGTATTGGAGTCCCTGAGGTCATAGCCGCACAGGTGGTTTTGGTTCTTCATCTCGTGCATTACTAAGTTTGCTATAGAGTTTGTTTGCTCACTTTCACCGCCTAATTTTGATAGTCACTGCTTTGGGGCCCACGTAAACCACGAACTTATTTCCATACGCTCAAGTTGGCTCTCAATTTGAGCCCTGGTGATGACATATTTCAAGTTCGTTTTGATTTTTTCTTGATTGTCTCTATAATCCAGCAACATAGATCTTACGAACCAATTTTTTCCAATTTAGGACTTGGCCTTGATTACGCACTGCTCAAAAGCCGTTTTTCACAGTGCGCACTTTGCTAGGTTCGGCGGTATTCTGCTCGCTGAGCAGCGCGGCATTTTAAACTAGGTTGGACAGTTGCGTTTCCGCCGCGAATGCCGCGCTAACGAAACTGTTAGCGAGCATTTGTGACGCACATTTCGCGGACATACGTTCGTTATATAAAAGATTCTTGGTAGAGAATTTCGTTGCTATGGTTGTGTGCAGTACTCAGTTCCTTGACAGCCACTTTGTTGTTCCCCTGACACGGAAGGCCGGAGAGGATACATGGCTCCACTAATACGCATCCGCACGTAAGGAGACATTTTAACCACCGTGTAGGGTATCAGTGCACAATCCTCGGAAAAGATAATCGAAAACGCCAAGCTACTGCGGTGCCGGTATAACCTCTAAAGCACGACTACATTCCTGGGTGGTGTCTGCCGTGCAGTGCAGTCCGTAAGCCCAGAAAGCCAAGGGAACTGCAGTGCCCCCGGCTGCACTTCCAATCATCTCAGACGCTCCCCAAGCCACTTGATTTTCCGGGGTGGAGAAACTGCAGTGAACCTAACAAGAACGTTACTTCCATTTCGATAGAAACCAGAGGCTGTTTTAACAAACGTAGAGGCAATGTTTTAGCAGGCAACAACACCTGAGAACGAAGGAGGAGCGCTCTCTTTCTCGTGGCGGCAGCAAGGAGACCACGTAATTACCAGCGATCATGCATCCGCTTGGAGCGGGGTCCGCCCACTTTGTGCCAATTGTCTTGCACAAAGCCGCCGTATCTTTTGGCGCTAGCTATGGCCAAGCGTTACCAAAGGTAATGGGGACCAGTTTCTATGTTGAGTATCGCCTAATGTCATTCGCTACCGATGTAAACATGGCATGCTTTCAGGGAACACCAGACCAATAATGGCCTACGTTGGAGTTCGTTTTAGGAAGTGACCCCCAGTTCGCCAAAATTGTCAATCGCGTTCGTAGACCGGGATTCTAGCCCCATTTTATCGTCGCTGCCCTCGGCTGGAGCGGTATGGTAAGGGGCACTAGCGTTGTCGAGCGTCACGTTTTGTGCCGAGTTTACCTCTCGTTTAGAGCCAGTGCATACAACGAATAAGAGGTGTATTCTCTCAAATGTGTTGTCCCTGCCTGGCACAATATGGTTAATAGCCTCGTTGTACCTCTCTGTAAATCAGCTGCCTCAAAACTTGTGCAAATATAGCCCACGTTGGGGTAAGCCCTTGAACCTGCACATTGTTGCATCCTGGGAGAGTTGGGTCATCCCTTGGGGAATGTTGGGTCGATTTGGATATCGAAAGCCTATTGAGGTAACAGAAAGATGCCGGACAGAACAAGTTGCCTGTTTTGTGTAGCAACACAAAACGGATAAGGTGTCTTGGAATACGCAAGGTGGGGTTCTGTAGACAGGCCAGCCTACGGCGTCATATTCAGTAAATCTAGGGTTTTCCTATAATGCCCGTAACCATACTTCTCTTAGAGCCCATGACAGCGTTCCTCGAGTCAAAGGTAGGCAGTTAGTGAAAGTGGTTCTACCCAATATCTGCTGAAAAGAATGGTGCTAGGCAAGTTTAATTGCTGTTATTTGGTGTGCAGTTAGCACAAGTTGTGGTTTGCAACTTTTGCGGCCGCCCGACTGAACGTTACCCACTAACACACCACAGCGTCGCAGTGGAGATATGTCTCGTCAGAAAACAACGTCGAAGATCTAATGCCCGAAGGGAGATAAAGTTGAGGTCATTTAAGAAGGTAAGTAGCTACGTAATTAAATACAGCTGCCTTAATCGTGCTCCACTGCTGAGCCCATAGGTTGTTTAGAAATTAAAAGGCTGTTGTCCATGGGTTTGTGACAGTTCCTTAACCGACACTCTGACTAGACATGACCGCTGAAGGCTGTAGCGTAAATGATTGGATTCACGTCCTTCATCCGTGCTATGGGCACCCGCAAGAACAATGGACCGGTAGTGGACGGTAATCTGACATTGAAGGGAACAACCTTAGACAATATGGCTCAGAAATAAATGTCCCGCAATAAAGTGCAGGCAAAAACCTGTGTTCGCTAATTATCGACCGCCTGTCATGCGTCAGGTGGCGACTGCCATGCGCGACATCCCCGGCGAGCCAAAAGCGTCAGTTGGTCTTGCCTAATCGCCATTTGGTAATGAACCTGATACTCATGCACTAGAACAAAGCGAAAACTCACACGCGCACGTTGCACCATACATGCCACTGGGAGTCAGTATCGGATGTTACTTCACGGTGATCATTAAAGAAGCTAATGGGAGGAGTTGCAATCGGCCTCAGTTTGACAGCGTTCATGGCTCAGGCTTTGTCAGATTTGCTACTGTTTTGACGCTTGCAAAAAGACAGATGTGATTTTTCTCTAGAAGTGTGAGATTTTGGGCCAATCGTGTTTTGAATCTGTTGGAATTCGGTAAAGAGATGGTGTTTACAATCGACCTGATCACCGCACCGGTCCAATTGCATGGAGGGGAAGTTCAAGTGGAATACCGCCATGTTGACCAAGACATTCAAGACAGGGCGCCTGCCAGCTTCATTAAACAAAGATTGCAGGTGACAGATTGGTGAACTCAACGTAGAGCAGATCAATTACGGAGGGAATTTGAAAGTCACGCACGAATCTTCAAACTGCTGCTAAGTGGAAGCAAACGATGGGAAACTTGCTTGAATCGAATGTTACTCACATTTACAATGCATTGCTAGGGACAAACTAGCTGTCGGTCTCATTTAAATGGGACCACAACATTTTATAGTATCTTGATTGGTAGCTCTGCGTAGTAACCGGATCGCAACCGGATTACCGAAGCCAGAAACCAATGCCCTAATCAAAGTCTATCGTGCTTACTAAATATGAACGTTTTTCTCGGTGAAGCAATCAACCGTCCGAGCGGTGGAGGACGAGCCAAAGTCCTCTACTTAAATGTCTAAAGGACGTTCGACACAGCGACCCACAGAAAAGGACCAGTTGTTCTGTCGGTAAAGACCCTGAAGTGGTTTAAGCTATGTCTGACTGGGTAAGGCTCTCAGCTTAGAGTGGGGGGCAAACTGTTAAGCAAGGATAAAATAAATGGCGGCGTACCTCTTAGATCCATCCGTCTTCTGTGCTTTTTCTGGTGTGTGCCAACGGCCTGCAAGGTTATTCGGTAAATATTTGCAGCAGGTTTGCCGACGGCATTACAAAAAAATAAATAAATAGCGTATACTTCTCGACTTCCGAGATTCATATGTAGGGCAAGGTCAAACCTAAGCCATACTTGAAGTTTACTGCAGTTACTTGTTCCTCCAACTTTCGAGTTCCTACAACGATTGTTATCTGACCCCACGCTAAATGATGCGTTCGCTCTTAGTCTCTTTTCGTAACAATGCAGGCGGATTGATTAAGACTGTAAAGGACTCAGTTAAATCAAAAGAAAAACCCAAGCGGGCGTTCTCAGAATTCTTTCGATTAAATCGATGAAGTTCGTGGAGAAATCCAGTGTAAACCTTTAAGATACCGAATGGTTTAACTGAGTTTCTCCCCGAAATTTAGTTCCATTCGGGCCTAACAGCCCAATGAAAATAAGAATGAACTGATAAAGTGCCTGTCTATCCTGAGAGATAAAGTCCAATTATTTTGGTAGCAGAGTAGCAAACTCGGGCAACATGCTGTCCAGAGTGCCCACGTAGATATAACTTCTCAAGGCTCATAAGTAAATAACTTTATGTGGCACATCACTACTTTGAATAGAAATGCGGAGTGCTTAATCATGACTAACATTTATACAAAGGACAAGATTATTTACCTGCAAGAGCCGAACAAAATGAGCACTGACATAAGATGGGAATCACATGAAACTTATCAGCAAGGCAAAACGTGGTTAGGGGGTGGGCCCGAACTAGGGGTCAATGACGGCTGATCTGTTTGTGGCATACAGTGTAGGCCGCCATAACTTAATCTTTTCGAGAACATGCAGGTTTAGGATAATATGCAAGCCATCGAGCCAGCTGACGGTTTGGAATAACCACTATCATAAAGAACTTGAGTAGTAAATACCTCAACAGATACAGTAAACGTGGTGATGAGGAGCCTTGAAAGACTAAGGCGTGAAACGAAGAATCTCCGTCGGATGAAGTCAAGCATCGAGCCACAAGTAGACTCGCCAGTTTTAAACGTCACGCGCTCTGGGTTGCACCTGAGAACCTCAATGCAAAGCGTAAGTAGGCCAACTTCTTTGTTATAACACCCCAATCGCTATCTTTGTCGAATTCTGTGGCTGTGAACTGGGACTGTAATCTTTCTCACTAACAGCCCATAGTCATCAAACCACACTCCGAATGTTGGAATGACCTATTTTGTAGAGCGTCCATATTTCCCCCATTTCATCTGATACTGAAAACTTTTTAGTCCGATAAAATTTTTCCTGAGCGCCCCGAAACATTCTGTACTTGATGATCCAATGGTCTTTGAAACTGAATCCGCCGTACACCGCATCCTGGATTTTTATTCTACTAAATTCTCATCCTGGCATTTCTAGGTAGGCGGGATTAAATTAGCAGTTAAAAAATTTTGAACAATCTTTGGGAGTGCCAATTTTGTCTCGCTCCGCGCCTGACCGTATCGTCAGTATTGTCTCTAAGCTTGGATTGCCAGATCTCCAGCTCTGACCTTAACTAATTTCAAACGTTGGAACGCTACAAAACGTAAATAATTCTTGTTTAGCCTATTTGGTTGTAAGATTGGATGTGTCCGTTGGCCTGCCTGTTTATTTTTCCGTTACGCGCGTGCATACCCCTCGGGGCACCATCTGGATGCTCAATCGAATTGTGAGACTTAGGCCGTCTCGTTTTTGCCCAAATATCATCACGGAGCCCCACGTTTTAGCCGTATACTCGGCCTGATAGCTGACATTCGGGCCCATGCATCTTGACTTTATATTTAGTCATTAAACTTGAATTTTCGCCAAATTTTCTTATCGGAAACAACAAACAATATCGGCAATCACGGTATGCTATTTAGTTTTGGTACGCTCGCGATTACCCAATTATAGGATACAGTTTTTCGGAAACAGTCGGAGAAGACTTTGCGGTGATTAAAATACCACTGGAATATAGGATAAAACCGTTGTATAACTGCGCACAACTAATCTGCTATTACGTCCAGTCTAGAACCCTGTGAGGCAAATCACTAAATCCACAAGGAAAGCAAATCTCAACTGCGTCTAAAGTCTCTACTCTTTCACTGGTACCTGCTGGATCCCGATCTGTTATGTCTGCAAATAAAGATTTCCGTAAACCTGTCGCCATTCGTCCAGTAGTACACGCAAGAAACCTGACCACCCGGCATCCGAAACAAACGGTAATAACATTTCACATCCAGATAAGAGCACGCCATGTTTTGTAACACTCATAGGTCTATGCGAGATGGCGCAAAACTCTGCCGACTTTGAGCAGATGACAAAGTTCTACCGAGGAACGTTCAGTCATTGTAAGACACTTTTGCGCCTGTCCCCAGTGATCAGTGTCATGGAATCTCCAAGCATCTTTATATCTCAAAGCTTCAAATCCACATATCGCTTTTTGGATCCAATCAACACCGAAGTTCAAAGACGTACAGCAGCAGATAAAACGGCTGTTGTATTTAATGCTCCTAGGAAAGTTGACGTCACGCGTTCTGACCGTCTGTGGCATGGCTCACCGCAAGCGGACCTGCATTAGATTAAGGAAGGAGTTGCAACGCCATGATTGCCCCATACGTTTCCAATTTTCAGATGAATCTGCGGTTAACCAGTTTATCAGCAATCGTCAAATTGTTGCCAAAAGCATCTCTTTAGCAAAATTTAAAATAATTACCGACAGAACTCCCTTGCAAAGGGAGGTATTTCGAGGACCAAAAATAAACCCGTATGTGAACAACTACGAAAGCCACCTTCCCCAAACACCAGATCCATTAAAGGTTTGAAAATACTTCTGCTGTTTGCACTGCCCTCAAATTACGATTTCCTACTGATCACCGAGACGTGGCTCAGTAATGACACCTCGGACGATGCAATTGCCATCCCTGAATATCAATCATTCTCGACCAGGCTCTTTACCACTAGCTCTCTCTACACTAAGAGGGGGAGATATTTTTCAGTACTGTTGGCAAACATACTCAGCCTCTGTCCAATGCGATACTTTTCCCTCCCAACGTAAAACGTCTATCATAATCCCCATATGAGAAAGCCACGCGGCCTGACCCAGCCAAGTATAGGTCAGTCAACCATATCTCGATTGTTTCTAGAATCGTGCAGCACCCGATTAAAAAGCAGCCCACGAAAAAACTTATGGACCACAAACTTGATAATACTAGTCAACAGGGTTTACTCACGTGTATGGCTGATTGCCCAGGTACAATCACAACGGCTGCTAACGCCGGAAAGTCGGTGACAGTGGCCCATTTGGATACGACAAAAGCTTTTAACAGAGTATTCCAGGGTAGGCCAATAAACGAGATCAAATACAATGGATCGCTGAACATATGTCTTCATGGTTTAGATCGTGTTCCATCCAGAAACCAAGTAGTGCAAGTAAATCGTTTCATTTCCCACCCCAGGTTAGTAACTAGCAGCGTAATCCAGAGCAGTCTACTCAGGACCCTGCTGTCTCTCTTGGACGTACATGACATCTTAAACGTCGTCCAAAATAGTGTTCTTCTATTCGCTGACGACATCAAAATCGTCTGTAATTTCCAGCCTGGGGCTCTAATCTCTATAGTCGCCGAAATATCCCACGACCTAATATCCCTCAACACTTGCGCCAAACAATGGAGGATGAAGTTCCCAGCAAAAGTAGCTGCGTTCTGTGTTACGAGTGCACCTTTTCCACAGGAAGGCCTAATATTGGAAATCAAATCATCCCCATCGGCAACGAGGTTCGAGATTTAGGTCTTAACTACCCCCGCAGCTTCAACTTTTCGGGACATGCAGTTTATGAATTTGTGAAGAACAATAAAATAATTGGGTTGCTACGTGGGACATTTAAGCTGAACCAAAGTAAACTAAGCCTCTTGAAAAGACACATCAGACATATTCTAGAGTACTGTTTCTCAGTCTGTTCCAGCAGGAGGCGGTGCGCCAGAATTGCGATCAGAAAAGTTCACCATGCAACCACAAAGCAACTAGTGGGCATTTAGTCAAACCTCATTTGCAAGAAACGATGTACAATGTTGGCTATTGAAACTCTTTGACTACAGCGTGCGAAAGCTGCAGACTCATCAGTGGTAAAAGTGGCTTTTCAGCCCCTCAGTTCCGAAATCAAACTGACTACTGCCCTCGAAACATTAAATTATTCGTCAAAACTGATGCTACAGGAAAATGCATTGGAGCAGACTTTTTATTGTTAAATATACTCCCATGTGAAATTCATTGTCCCAACAGTTGCCTCGCCAATCAAGGTCTAACAGTGATTTCAGCTATAAGTCCGGAGACTATTGGCCGTATCAACATTTATTCGTATGTAACACCACTATCTCTTAAAGGCTCGGGCGTTCGAAGATGGTTTAGGATTTCTGTAGTTACTACAGTAATGTCTCCAAATCACAGATCTCAGTTAACAACAACACAATACTACGGTTCATGATAACAGAAGGATGATGGATTGTATGGCGGCTAAAACCGCGATAAACTCTCCCTACATCGGCGTTGTCATCGCTGGCACCTTTCCCCATAGATTTCTCTCTCGTTTATATATTCTGACAACTCCAATCAGGTAGACTCCTTTCGCGTAAGTAACCGGCCTAGTTTCACATAAAAAATCTGTCCACGTCACACATAAGTTCTGATAAGCTTACGCAACAAGCCTTACCACATTAGCAGATTTCAAGCAGCACTCGCAACTGAAAGCAAGATATGGCGATGATGATGTCGAGGCCGTCCGTACAGGTCTGCGTTTTACGGCGTAAGCCATCATCCTCCGTGTGCTTTCTTATCCCCAAATTGCCTTCCAAGAGAAGTCCATACAGGCGAAAACCCAAATGACTGTGAAATGTTTGCTTCAGCATATCCGAACGTGGGGGAAACAGACCACCCTCAGCAGTCGCGAAAACATGAATATATATGTAACTCGGACAACTAAGATCAGTCAGAGAAACTACGGGCTCAACCATTCTTCCACTGGGTAGAAAAATGATCCCGCTGGGTTCAGTTTGAACCTAGGAACAAAAGCAAATTCGGGCTGCGAAGGAATAGACCACATTCTATAATGGATATGTATGCCATCGGACCAGACTTGACCCTGAGAAAGGGAAAATCCTCCACTGCCCTTGTTCGGTAGAGAAGCATCTGGCTGCGTTGTTGGACGGTCTGTGGAAGTAGCGCATTGGACTGTCTGCTTATGCTTTACCATCCACCACTCTATTTTCAACATGCCGCCCCCAACCGCGCAACTTCTACGTGTGATGACGCCTAGAACAACGGCTGTCGTTGTTCTTTCTTAATTATTCTTGCACAATTACCGAAACTACTATGCGGTACAAGTTGATATCGTCCTGTTTAAACACAAATTACTAATCCTGATATTCTCATGCTTCTTCCTTCCCTCCATTTTATGAATCTCCGTGACAAAACCTGTCCTAGCATCCAACCCACGCTGCCATCCGCGACCCATTCAGTTATGTCCTTTTCTGGCAAATGAAAGTAGTAAAAATCGGCGGTAGTTCACATGATCAGTCATAACTGATCCCCGTCGAATATACAGCGGGCCCAGAGGAGTTCCGCAGACAGAAAAGTTAGTGACTTTAATTCACAAACCCTTGCGCTAGCCGTCCTGTGAGACCACTGTAATCTGTTTCTGAGATGCTGTCAAAAGATGACTGAGAAACACGTTACGAATAGGGACCACGCAGCCTAGGAGTGACTGAGCCATCCACCTTGCAGGGAATAAGCAGACGAAAAGTTTCTTGCACACTCCGTCGAGGAAACACTCCCTCCTGTGCATTTTAAGACAGCCGTCTGGACACTGTAACCTTTGTAAAAAACTGACTATTACGGCTGTTTCTATTTTTATTCATTCACCCTAATACCAGCTGGAACAAATTAGACTGCCCTCTCTATCCCCCTGCGGCTCTTCTCTAGGCTCACCAATGGCCACAAATGCAACGCGAACCCCCACCGGCAGCTCCGCCCCGTCATATATGCTGGTTTCCAATCTCTGCTAGGGAGATGCTGCCCAGATCTGACGCTCTAGTACCGGGCTGCATAACCCTAAGACAATCCTAGCCACGCTAATGACCGCCCCGAGCAGCTCATCTCAAATGGATTTTGACGACTGGCAAAAACACAGTTGCTAACACTACTGAAGTGCCGCGTACGCCCCAAACCTCGAGACCCATACCGTCACAGAACACTAAGGTCTTCGTGGCCTCTTATTTGTTGTGCACCATTTTATTAGCTTCCCTTGAAGTTCGGTTCTTCGTCATTGTCGTTCTACTTTTAAATCAGTAACATCTCTCCAAAAATTATTGGGATTTCTTGTTGAATACCGAATTGGGACTTCACTTCTATGTAAGCCTTTTGTCAGTACTTTGGCTACCTCTAACCGTCTGTTTCTGTGACCCACCACTCTTAGCTTTTCTGAGTTTATTTGGCATTATTCCAAGATCTTAAGACACATTTGGACATTATTTCCGCTGAGAGGTTTTGTTAATATATTCTGTACAACATTTTCGATCCAGCTTTTACCAAAATATTCCGAAGATCTTTCCACTAACCTTAAACTACAGAATTTCTTTTGTCTTCAGCCGCTGCTTTAAAAGCATTCATATTATGCATCATCGAAAAATGATTCCGCGATTAAACTTATCCCGTGACCTGCCTATGCATTAGTTTCATTCACAAGTTTTCGGTACGTTTTAATGTTTCTCATTCATCCATAAATCATTCACGCGCGAGTGGCTTCGTTTCCCTTCACGATAGTGCTCAAACGCCTGTAACGACGGAATAATCTGCGTAGAGTGACGCGAACCGCGCTCACTGGTAGACATGCAACATGCACAAAAACCCTAATACCTAAAGGCATCAAGCATTGCCAGGTAGCCCTCGTAGATGCTCACAGTATGACTAAGTGGAAGGTTACCAAATTCAAGCGAGTGACCTGTAATTTTTTGACAAAGCAGAATCGATGGAACACGCCTTGTCAAAAGACTCTCCTCCGACCGACACTGTTAAGCCGGCTGATGCAACCGACTCACACAGCTTATTCAAAGCCAGAAGATTAGATGTTATCAGAACGGAGACAATTAGACGCACTAATACCCTCAAGAAGGCTATTGTCTTTGACGTACGTGACAAAGTGGTTGGGTTACCTACGCAAAGTGCACATACCGTGCCTCACCAAAATTCTCACCGCACGAGGCTCCGCAAAAGTCCCCATGATTTTCCTCTCCCACACGTTTTGATTCTCGCAGCTGCTCCCTAGCTAAGTTATTCATCAAGAGCGGCCGTAGTGCGGAAAAGGCTACGCTCTTCAGGCAGATGCAAGTAAATGCCAAAAATGTCACCCCATAAACAAGGGCTTCTCGACTAATCATCGGTGCTATGGGTCCTCTGCCGGGCAAGAATTCGTTGTGATGAGCTGTTAAACGTTAATCAGTGTCCGCTGTATTTCTTAGAGTGCCAAAGACCGTTATTGATGAATATTTTTGTGTTTTGTTATATTTACGCTGAAGACGTGCATTTTGTTATTGTGTATCTTTCTCGTACAAAATTTATTACTAGCTAGCCACGCTGAAGCGGTGAAAACCTTGCAAATAATTTGCCTTTGAGGTCGCGCAGTAGGAAGCTTTGAAAGCAGACATTGGTGAAGGAGTTTTTGTGGAATATCGTGTGCACGTTAATTCGGCTGTTACTCTTATCTGCGCTTTCACAGCCGACCACTTTTTCTCTTCATTACATAATATTTTATATGAACAAATGGAAGCGATATTGCATGGGGAACAAGTGTCTGAGTGCTATGCAATGTGCTGTGTGCGGCCAGACCAAACTGTGGGAGCACAGGAGTCGTTGCTCGCGGTTGGATGATCAAAGTAGGGGAAATATGGCTCACACTTCATCCCTAATGGCCTCGACGTTAAATACTCATGAAGACTGCCGAGAAACGCCTCCTGTAATTGAATCAAATCCAAAATCCCTACGGCCTCTATCCAAGGGACAGACCTGTCCCTTCAGCATATCAACTTGCCATCCTTTTTTATGTAAATGTGAACATTTTCACCATAAGTTTGGTTCCAAAAGCGCAGTTCTCGTAAGTATCAACCAACCAGGAAGGTATGTCATACGTTTATGAGTATTTATGCCAGGGACGTCTTGAAGCCTACCTTTTCCGAGATGATTACTTCATTGAATGAAGTCATCAAGGTTGGCGATTATATTGTTACAGTTCTTCTAGCATTCCTGGCGGCTGATGCCCTAGATCGTGCATTACTTCTACAATTTTATTCATCCACCGGATATTGCGGTCTCCCCGAATGTGTACATCATGGTCTATGCTATGTTAACCGAGTCATCTACCTTGATGTGAAGCCAAAATAGCGCGATGGTTGTTCTTTTTATACAAAATACACCGTTCTTGGCCTTAACAATGGACATGGTTACCATCTTCCTTATAGATCATAGGCAATTATTCACTTCGAGGGAGATGAAATTAATGTGATGAAGACAACGAATGATGAAACTAGTTTGAAGTTCTTTCGTACTCCCACTGACTTATTTACTTACCCCATGCATTCAACACACTTGTAGGGGAAGGCGCTGAAACCGTCCCCATTATTCATGTAAGATGTAAAAGTTTTCATATGTATAAAAGTAGATCGGTCGATATCCCTTTATGACACAGCTTCTCAAAGTTGAGACATTTTTGTCTTTGTTCATCGATATTCTGTATCTTCCAACGGTCGATGACCTATTATTTTAGATGCACATAGTTTTGACGTCTCCGGTAAACAACGCTGTAGCGGTGGCTTAAGAAAGTGGCCCGTCGACTGCGAAAGAGCGAGGTGGCCTTATCTGTTTTTGTGAGGAAAATGGCTTCCGAAGGCCACACCGATTTTAATTTATTGGAAGTTCACCATGGCGGTACATTTCATTTATTGGTTACCCGTTTATGATATGCTTCAAAACGCAAAAATGTTTGAGAGAAGGTTCCCTACTGAAGCCGTTTCTCGTCGGAGGAAGCTATGCCAATGAACATTTTCTGCCAGTGATATTCAACATGGAAGATGTAATTGCGATTTTTTCTAACAGTAATGATTTAGGTTTCTCGTAAAATTTTCACCGGGGACTAGTTTTGAAGAATTCTCAGTCTCTGGAATGAAACAACGGGATTCTTTAGTGCCATCATCAAAGTCACCTGGACGTGCGCTGGACATCCGCGCGGTGTCGGCCATGCGAGACTACTGTATTAGAATGAAACCAGTGTATGGCTCTTTGCTCAACCTAATATCCGCAACAAGTCAGCCTGAGGGTCCAGATGCTACAGTGACTTCTTCTGGGCAAGCTTCAGTTGAAGAAATCTTACCATTTTTACGACTACCGTTTAGGTGTTCGGAGAGCGTTTCATCGTGAGGTGATGACAGCCTATGAAGAAGTGAGTTTCTTCCGAAGAAACGTTTACTTGACTGGATTATTTTGAACGAATGCCGTCCGGCACCCACGATTTGCTGGCTACTGTCGAGTCCATAATCTTAAGGTTCGGCACGTACCATATTTCTAGAAGCCCGACAGAACCATATCAAACTACGCGCGCGAACACCGGACGAGAGTCTATGGGCCTAGAAACCCTCTATCAACGTGAATAACTACAACACGGAAGTGTTTTACCGTTTAGATGCTCGCGGTATTTTGATAATTGCTTTGAAACTCTGCCCCTGCAACTACTTGGGCAACGCTTTCCGACGGATGCTGTCATTCCTGATAGGGGAAGATTTGGCGCTAAGGTAAAACTGAATGGTTTCGTCCAGGCAACCTTACCGAGCTGATCTGCTATGGTGAGAAACTAAATATCACTGGCCTATCACGAGCCTCGACGATAAGTACAAATTAGAAAACAAGCAGTGCGCAGTAGGCGATATGACAGGTTCGTTTAATTTAAAGCGGGAAATGCTAAAACGAAAAAAGATACTGAATAGCCCGCCGCATCTACAATGCCCATGTATTGCCCGCCCGATAACGGACAGGCACCGGCACTAGTTCCGGACTTTTCTGTAAGTAGTTGCCGAACTAGCCAGATTTCACCGGAATTTTACCGGATATTTTTTAGCTCAACACCGGCTTGGTTCAGAATCCGGCATGTTACCTGGCCAGCGGCACTTGTAACTGCTTTTGCCTAAGTGAGAAGTTCCATCCAATTAAGGGCATTGAAGGGGATCGTCGGCGTCGTTTCGGTTGAACGGACCAGAACTCCAGCGCTAGATCTGGCTAACAGCGACCCATCAGGAATGAGAACCTAGTAGATTTGGTGTTACCCGTACGAGGGTTGAACCGGCATTAGTGCACATACCTTGTGTGTGGGAAATGGGACCTAAAGGAGCGAAATGGTCTTGTTAGGGGCCAGTTCTAGATTATTATGACTAATAAGTCGGAGGCACAGGTAGAGACAAAAGGGGGCACCATCCGACCTAAATTTTACCGTACGAATAAAAACGTAGAAGGGCAGTTTGCAGAGGTTGTTAGCAGCTTGAGTCTAGTGGTGCTGATCAATCTTGAAATTCGGACATGACCGCCGCGAAATAAACAGACGCACGTACTAAGCTCAGATTTTTAGCGGATGGTGGGGAGTTGAGAGGAAGTTAGGGTTTGTCAGCAGTAAATAGGACATGTGCTATGGTTAACAATAAACTGACTCATGTGGTTTTGTGACCAAAGTCATTCTGGGTTCCGGAAAGGTGCCAGTGTGATTGCCATTATGAGGTGAAATATTCAGCCGCAAAGTAGTCGCCGATTGTTTAGAAGTTTCTGGTTGTTTTTCGACCCTTTTAAGGGTCGATCGTTGTCATGATCAGGCTGCTTCACGGTTCCCACCCAATGAAGAAAATGCGCCCGAATATGGAATATTATAGAGGCTGATTTGTTGTGAATCAGAGAAACAGGAATACAGCATAGTTTGACCATGTTGGCTGATTCCGTCTCCTGGCGGGCCTGCAGTACCGATGATTTAACTGCTAAGTCTTTGATGCCGGTAGTCCCTAGGATTCGCCTGCCAATAGAAAATTGCAGCAGACCCGCAACAAAATGCCTCTATTGCATAAAATTTAGTAACTAGTTCTGGGCTATTAGTTTCAGTTTTATTGGCAAGTGAAATTCTGCTTTTTCTGGATCGCTGGGCCAGCAGAGGGAATTAGGTGGTATTAAAAGGACAAGGCACAGAGACCTAGGGTGTTTAAATTCAGAGTGCGATAAAGGCACTGATGGATTTAAAATTATGTTGACATTTTTTCCAGGCCAAATTGGGAGTGGCTCAATGGTTAATCAGCTGTTTAAAGGGTAACGAGAATGTATCTAATACAAGGAAGAGGAGAGTTTAAAGAGTGTATCGGGCTGAACGTGGAGAGAAAGTGTCGAAAGAAAGGTCACGCTAAATTCCGAGAACCCCAGGTGGTGAGTGTAGTAAAAATTCAGTCATAAACTAGAATTCTAACCTGTGAATCTTGGCTTAATATTTTTCAGTGGTAGCTTGTGTCACGTTAATAAGGAGCGGGGCGTCGAGTAGGTTTTTCAGCTGGGCCTCAGGCTGGGATAAGTTTGGGCATGACAACAAGGAACCAGAGAAATTGCTCCACGGCTTATGCTAAGCGACCGTCAAGAATTTTGCCCTGGTTGGAAGCCCAGTCAGGCGAACTTTTGACGGGTGGTATCGATTACGAAGTGCATGCAGCGGACAGTCAGCATCACTTGTGACGTTTGTAAAAGAAGGAACATTATTATGGCAAAGGCTGAAGGGAAATATAAGGTTTGGTTTAACTCTGCGAAGCTGTAGTGTTTCAAGTCCGAACAGCCCACATCTGCCCCTCTAGCTTAGACTAGATGAAGGTCCTAAGAGATTTCTAGTGAACTCCCGCTGCAGATTATCCATTGCAATTCCATCAAATTTACGCATATGCGCGGATATAATCGGGTAATATTCGAGGTGGAGCCTATCGTGGGACTTTAATTTGAGTGGCCTACAATATTGAGTGCGTACTTCCTTCAAGGCCATTGCAGCGGTTGTTTTGGCCACGGCGGTTTGGCGGTGAGTTTGCTCGTGGAAATCAAAAGAGCAGGAGTATTTTGACCTTAAGTCCTTGACTGTGTGTGATACAAGAATTGGCGTGCCATTTATGGAGAGGGGGCCCCGGGGAACATGGCATTTATGTTATTCGAGAATTTGTCAACATAAAACTTTGTGAGCCACTTGGAACCCCAGTTGCAGGAGACTCTAGGTCTTCACTGATAAGTGCAAAAGTACAGCTAAATGGGGCAGCCTCAAAGCAGTAGACTATTTTAATGTCATCGGCATCTTGAGTGGTTTTCCATGACGAATGACTTTAAAGATATCATTAATGTATAGTAGGAACAGGGAAGGACCAAGGAGGCTCCAATGAATGACCCCAATGGTGATAACACAGGGCTGGAAAAAAGAACCGTTAATATTGGCTCCTGAAAGCGATCAGAAAGGTAGGATGATAGCCAAGATAAGAAAGGATTTCTCATTCCATAAGTTCTAATTCTGGCTGCAAGTTGGGGATGGGAAACGCGGTCAAACGCTTTTGACATGTCTGGAAGGATTATGAGCATCGACCGTTGGAAACCGGCACTTTGGGTAACCAAGTTTAAGAAGTCAAACTGACAGGTAAGGCAAGATTGGCCTCTGAGGAAGCCGTGTTGGGAGGTCTTGATAAAGTTGTGAGTATTAAGGAATTTAACCAGCTGCAATTCAACAGTCTTTTCCACAAGCCTGGATAGAATCTGGAGTGTGATTAATAGTGAGAAAGTTTGCAGTTTCATGCACAGAACCCTTTTTGTGGTGTGGAACAAAAATGAGGGGACCTCCACTGTGACTGAAAATTGATGCAAGACACGGAGACTGACAACTGATGAAGAGGGCGCCGAAGATCTGGACCAGCGTTGGAAACACGACTGGAGGGGTATCATCCTCTCCCGGCCTCAGGGGAGGGCTTGGCACATTTTATCACTGTCAGGATGCTAGCAACGTCGAATGAAATAAAAGATAACCCAACCGAATTCAGCATGGGTTGGATTTCAGAATGTAGCGGACTGTCGCTATTGAGAGTGGAAGAGAAATATGTATTGAATGCTTCCTCAATGCTCACAGAGGACTATATGCGTAAAGTGTTGAATATGATGAAGTACGAAATGGCCAAGGAGTTGGGCTGCGAACGAGCTTTGAAAATTTGGAAGTCTTCTAAACTGGATTAAGCTATCCAAGAGTTGACATTTCCCGCCTTTTGAACCTTAGTACAAATTCAGTAAGAAATCCATGACGCAAATAGTTAGTCCTCATTAGAATCGGGAACCACCATAACCACAAGCTGCCACTCAAGCTAGACTACTTCGCTCTTTAATGATTCATATCTCATACCCTGGCTAGGCAAGCTGTTCCTGGTTCCATCCATGTAAGGGCAATCGCAAACCTACTGGGTTCTCTCTTGCTAGAACGATGTTGGCCATATATAGCGTCCTGGTTCCAGTCCTTTCAACGGAAACTACGTTGCTGATATCCTTGGATACCCCTACTTAGATGGATCATCGCGAGTGGTTAAAAAACTTGTTACCACTGACCCTGAAATGCAGGATGCCCCCTCTCAAATTTTCTACCCGTACTTCCGGCTGAAACCAAAAACTGGGACAAAAATGACGCATAGATGTTCTTGTTTAGGGTATTTGAGAGCCGTATTTACATCTCAAACAACGTTTTATTCTCCATCGCTGCACTCCGTCCAGCTTACCGCCAGCCACATATGAATGTAATAAGCAGTCTTGGGTTTTTCCTATTACCTCTTTTCAAAAAGCTTCATAAAACCTCATCCTCCACATGGTTTGGCATATTCTTCACAGTATTCTTCCGTCTTCATCATTCTATAGGTTCTTCATCGTTGCTAAATGCAATTATCTTATTGACCTTGCATGATTTTCTGCTTGTTTTGGTCTAACTTCCATCCGGTTATCAAATTCTGATAGCATTTCAGCTTCTGTCCTCTATTATTTGACGCTTTTGACGGTTGGGGACTCAAACGATATTCTGACATACGCCAGTCAACTACTGTCGAGTTTTGCGCAAACCATACACACGCTGTGTATACACACACACGGAATCACTCGTAGTACGTTGCTCACAAGCGGCGCCATGAAGCTTTCTATAACCTTGCGAAAGGAGATTTCTTAAGTTTTCATTTCTGATTGGCATAATTTTGCTTTGCAGAATTTCACTGTACCCTCCATTACACTTCCCGACTAATTCAAGGTTGCACTCATCGGCTTATCACGCATGATTTTTATTATTCGCGTTTCCTCTGCATCATTCCGGCAGAAATCCGATCTTGCCTTGAGCGTGCCTCTTGCAACCAGAGAAATTTGCATTATTGCCATAACTATTTTCCGGGCTTTCAACTATTTAATCTGCAGCCTACAAAGTTTACTAGGCTTCTCGTGTTTACGTTCAGTGTTCGGAGAAGTTAGAAGAATAATGGTAAAATGAAGTTGTGCGTACAGATCGTCTGCCGCATTTTGCGGGTTAGAAGCTTTACCATTCAAAGGTTTGCAGGGCATCAAGGATTTTGTCCCATCGAGTCGACACGCAGGTAGGGACAGTATGGTCGTTACACATGGGTGCAGAGGGTTTGTCACGAAAAAGGAATTTGCGCGTGACCATCTTATAGTCACCCCAAGGAACAGTTTTGCTATCAAGACCTTAACATTAGAAAGCTTTGCGTAAAAACTGAGCCCATTTTGGCAAACTCTTCTACTAAAATACGTCCATGATCCCACATGGATTAGGGATGACACTGTTAGAGAACGCCCCAAATTGGATGTGTATATCTCCCGCTGGGCTCATTTCAAGACGATTTCCTGCCCATTACTGACGCAATGAACCACGTTTCTACCGTAAAAGGCACCAAACCGGTGACCGAAGGCCCCAACTCCCATGGGTACTTCCTGGACCACCTTCACTGCTCCTGGTTGCCTTCCCCCTCTTGTTGCCACCATTCAGCAAGGAGAATGAACACGGAACCTATTTCATCTGGCAGGAACCCGAGATATTCTAAATCTACTTTCTTCCATATGCTTACCATAATAAGCACATCCACTGAAAGTAGCCTTCATGGATTTGATCACCTGTCTGAGAGTTTTACTTTATTACTGTCATCCCGACATACCGCACCACCCCCATGCTCCCGGCTTTACTTTAGGGAAATTTGAACCAACTGCCAATTCTGCTACGCAGCTGTAATTGGGACTTCTTTTTAATAACAAACGAAAGGAAATGGCAAGTAAAAGTTTTACCCATTGCCGCACAAATGCTTGCTCATACCGTCGATGCCCGCCAAAAGGAACAGCCGTGACCGATTAAGCTTCAAAATCCGCAAACTCTGAAAAACTCCCTCGGGAACAGAGATTTCTTTTGTTCACACGAGTACGATGCATTGTAAACATTTTGAACACCACTATAGACTTCTCTAGTAAACAACAAGAGGTGTGTGCTCTCAACGGGGCTCAAAATGCAAGTAGGTTTGTCCAAACTAATGAAATTAAGAGCCAAACTTACCAAGGTTTTCGCGATTCCTATCCAGTTTAACACTTAAAATAAGTTATCTCAAAAGCCCTTAAGAAACTGCGGAAGAATTTGGCAGATTCCTTGCCTCATCTGCAGCAAATGACAGTAAACGTCCGGCCTGGTATCCAACCTGCTTGACCCCGGAAACATTCCAAAAATTTTCTTTCTCACCGAGAAAATGGCTTCGCCGTTGACGCAAACAAAAGTTAGCTACCAATCTGGACCAGACTCATTACGTCCGGCTAAAGTCTTGCCGGGTGTGGGGGTATTTTAATTCTAGTGGCCAAAATGTTCAACTTCCGTCCAATCCAGTTCTTTTATCCCAATTGGAAATCGTCTATCAGAGTACGCATAAGCAAGAGAGGTACGCAACGTGGTCTAGCCAACTGTTTAGCAATGAACTATACACCAATTACTTTCAGAATCGTATAGCATTTGATTAAATAGCAAAGCACGTTGCTCCTCAAAGGCACCAATCCTGTCAAAACTGGGTTGCTCCAGAAGAAATATTGCGCCGCGTGTGTGACTGTCTGCCGAAGTGCAATCGTAGGGGCCGAAAACGCCGAAAAGTCCAGGATGATAGTCTACTTGAGCTTGGCAGAAGTCTCCGATAGCACATTTCATCGCGTGCTAACAAACAGGGTCAAGTCTTAAGCAATCACTGAGCCTATACTTTCATGGTTAATGTTATATCTTCCAAGCGACTTGAGTAAATGAATACAATTCTCATCCAAGCAAGTAACCAGCGGCGTAATTCAAAGCAGCTGATCAGGCCATCTGCGTTCTATGTTATACGTTACAGTATCACAGGTTGATATGCTGAAGGGACTTGGATAAAGGCCGTAGGGATTTTGGATTTGATTCAATTACAGGAGGCGTTTCTCGGCAGTCTTCATGAGTATTAAACGTCGAGGCCATTAGGGATGAAGTGTGAGCCATATTTCCCCTACTTTGATCATCCAACCGCGAGCAACGACTCCTGTGCTCCCACAGTTTGGTCTGGCCGCACACAGCACATTGCATAGCACTCAGACACTTGTTCCCCATGCAATATCGCTTCCATTTGTTCATATAAAATATTATGTAATGAAGAGAAAAAGTGGTCGGCTGTGAAAGCGCAGATAAGAGTAACAGCCGAATTAACGTGCACACGATATTCCACAAAAACTCCTTCACCAATGTCTGCTTTCAAAGCTTCCTACTGCGCGACCTCAAAGGCAAATTATTTGCAAGGTTTTCACCGCTTCAGCGTGGCTAGCTAGTAATAAATTTTGTACGAGAAAGATACACAATAACAAAATGCACGTCTTCAGCGTAAATATAACAAAACACAAAAATATTCATCAATAACGGTCTTTGGCACTCTAAGAAATACAGCGGACACTGATTAACGTTTAACAGCTCATCACAACGAATTCTTGCCCGGCAGAGGACCCATAGCACCGATGATTAGTCGAGAAGCCCTTGTTTATGGGGTGACATTTTTGGCATTTACTTGCATCTGCCTGAAGAGCGTAGCCTTTTCCGCACTACGGCCGCTCTTGATGAATAACTTAGCTAGGGAGCAGCTGCGAGAATCAAAACGTGTGGGAGAGGAAAATCATGGGGACTTTTGCGGAGCCTCGTGCGGTGAGAATTTTGGTGAGGCACGGTATGTGCACTTTGCGTAGGTAACCCAACCACTTTGTCACGTACGTCAAAGACAATAGCCTTCTTGAGGGTATTAGTGCGTCTAATTGTCTCCGTTCTGATAACATCTAATCTTCTGGCTTTGAATAAGCTGTGTGAGTCGGTTGCATCAGCCGGCTTAACAGTGTCGGTCGGAGGAGAGTCTTTTGACAAGGCGTGTTCCATCGATTCTGCTTTGTCAAAAAATTACAGGTCACTCGCTTGAATTTGGTAACCTTCCACTTAGTCATACTGTGAGCATCTACGAGGGCTACCTGGCAATGCTTGATGCCTTTAGGTATTAGGGTTTTTGTGCATGTTGCATGTCTACCAGTGAGCGCGGTTCGCGTCACTCTACGCAGATTATTCCGTCGTTACAGGCGTTTGAGCACTATCGTGAAGGGAAACGAAGCCACTCGCGCGTGAATGATTTATGGATGAATGAGAAACATTAAAACGTACCGAAAACTTGTGAATGAAACTAATGCATAGGCAGGTCACGGGATAAGTTTAATCGCGGAATCATTTTTCGATGATGCATAATATGAATGCTTTTAAAGCAGCGGCTGAAGACAAAAGAAATTCTGTAGTTTAAGGTTAGTGGAAAGATCTTCGGAATATTTTGGTAAAAGCTGGATCGAAAATGTTGTACAGAATATATTAACAAAACCTCTCAGCGGAAATAATGTCCAAATGTGTCTTAAGATCTTGGAATAATGCCAAATAAACTCAGAAAAGCTAAGAGTGGTGGGTCACAGAAACAGACGGTTAGAGGTAGCCAAAGTACTGACAAAAGGCTTACATAGAAGTGAAGTCCCAATTCGGTATTCAACAAGAAATCCCAATAATTTTTGGAGAGATGTTACTGATTTAAAAGTAGAACGACAATGACGAAGAACCGAACTTCAAGGGAAGCTAATAAAATGGTGCACAACAAATAAGAGGCCACGAAGACCTTAGTGTTCTGTGACGGTATGGGTCTCGAGGTTTGGGGCGTACGCGGCACTTCAGTAGTGTTAGCAACTGTGTTTTTGCCAGTCGTCAAAATCCATTTGAGATGAGCTGCTCGGGGCGGTCATTAGCGTGGCTAGGATTGTCTTAGGGTTATGCAGCCCGGTACTAGAGCGTCAGATCTGGGCAGCATCTCCCTAGCAGAGATTGGAAACCAGCATATATGACGGGGCGGAGCTGCCGGTGGGGGTTCGCGTTGCATTTGTGGCCATTGGTGAGCCTAGAGAAGAGCCGCAGGGGGATAGAGAGGGCAGTCTAATTTGTTCCAGCTGGTATTAGGGTGAATGAATAAAAATAGAAACAGCCGTAATAGTCAGTTTTTTACAAAGGTTACAGTGTCCAGACGGCTGTCTTAAAATGCACAGGAGGGAGTGTTTCCTCGACGGAGTGTGCAAGAAACTTTTCGTCTGCTTATTCCCTGCAAGGTGGATGGCTCAGTCACTCCTAGGCTGCGTGGTCCCTATTCGTAACGTGTTTCTCAGTCATCTTTTGACAGCATCTCAGAAACAGATTACAGTGGTCTCACAGGACGGCTAGCGCAAGGGTTTGTGAATTAAAGTCACTAACTTTTCTGTCTGCGGAACTCCTCTGGGCCCGCTGTATATTCGACGGGGATCAGTTATGACTGATCATGTGAACTACCGCCGATTTTTACTACTTTCATTTGCCAGAAAAGGACATAACTGAATGGGTCGCGGATGGCAGCGTGGGTTGGATGCTAGGACAGGTTTTGTCACGGAGATTCATAAAATGGAGGGAAGGAAGAAGCATGAGAATATCAGGATTAGTAATTTGTGTTTAAACAGGACGATATCAACTTGTACCGCATAGTAGTTTCGGTAATTGTGCAAGAATAATTAAGAAAGAACAACGACAGCCGTTGTTCTAGGCGTCATCACACGTAGAAGTTGCGCGGTTGGGGGCGGCATGTTGAAAATAGAGTGGTGGATGGT